>PVJX010026594.1:0-25700 GCA_004027295.1 Dolichotis patagonum
TAATTTCTGTGAATAGCCATTGTAATTCCTCTGTTTTGATTCCTGCTTCTTCATTCACATGCTTTATTCTTAAGTTATAGATCCTCTTGTCGTCTTCCAGTCTTTGTATCTTTACTGCCTGCTCCCTTGTTATTTTTAAGAGATCTTCCCTTTCATGATCACACATTGCAAGCCTGTGTTCAATTTTTGATAGTCTATCTTTGGTTTCTTTCAAGCAGTTTTGCCAGCTTTCTATGCAGTCTTTAGTATCCTGATAATCTCTTTGAATCTGCTTAATGAATTCTAGGTTTTTGTAAATTCTTCATTAAATTTTTCTCTCCTTTTGTGTTCCTCTATTCTTCTGTCTGTGTTTTCTTGAGAGGTGTCCAGCCTTTCTTTTATTAATCTATTTATCTCTTGTTTAATTTGAATTAATATTTCAGTTTTGGTCCTGCTTATGAGGTCCTGAAGATATCTCTTTATGTCCTCTAACACTGTATTTGATGTTGCATGTTTGCTGCCCTGATTCTCTTTTGTATTTACCTCTCCTGGATCAATGTTCTCAGGGTTGGGGGCTGGAAGTTTTTTCTTATTTCTCCCTTTTGTCATGTTTTTGGTTCCTTCCATACAAGTGTACAGTGTAATTCCCATACCCTTTTCTTGTTGGTTAAGGCTCCTCTAGAGGGTGCAGGCTAGGAGCTTTTGCCCTCTTCAGTCGGTTATCAGAGATTAAAGTTCAGGCACAGGCAGTGTGCGCTGGCTGCTCCCCTGCGGGCCAGTCAACCTTTGCAGGCCTTCACTGCGTCAGTGTGTGCTGATATCAGGGGATTAATTTGTAGTGACTCACTGGGTCCCAGCCAGGGGCGCGGCCTAATCCAAGCAGATTCCACCAGTCAGCTCAGCGAGGGGAGCAACCAGCTGAAGCCACTTCCTTATGGAGTTAGGGCTGTCCTGCCCAAATCCAACATGTCATCCAGTCGGTTTCCCCTTTCCCATGGGAGGGTCTTATTCCCATCACTCACCGCGTGTTGATGTCAGTCCCTGAGAACTGCTGGGGTCCCCGACCGTCGACTTCAGCGCAGCTACTGTGCGAATTCACGGTGCCTCTGGGTGGCTCACATGCAGGACCGGTCCAGGCAAGCCACACACAGGGCTGTTCAGCTCCGCACTCTGGCGTCTCAAGCCAGTCACTTTGGCGAGGATCGCTTTGTCAGGTCTCCGGCAGGGATTCAGGCGGCTCAAGGAGGGTGCCGTGCTCGCTGATCTTAACTTCTCTTATGGTAGACCCAGGACCTCATATTCGAGTGGTTTTTTGCACTTTAGTTTCTTCATGGTTGTAAGAGTCCATCTCTTTCTGTTTGGGTCTCTCCAGGGTGTTTTAGTCTGGCATTAATCTGTCTCTCTCAGAGAGGGTCCCTCTCCTGCTACCTACTGGTCCACCATCTTTGGACTCTCCTCCATCTTTACATTTATAGTAAAGCTTTTCAGTAAAATACCTTAGGTGATTTCAAGCAGGAAACATCTAGATTGGAAAACTAGATCAACAATTTAAGAATGGTGTGGCCCTGAGAATTTATTTAATGTGGTGCAGTTTTCTCATCTGTAAATTGAATCTGGTGATAACTTTACTATACTGGATAGTATTCTCTTGAAGGCCGAATTGATATTATATGAAATTATGCAAGGGGATTTGGTAGGAAGACTTATAGAATCAGAAGAGGGCACAATGGCCATCCACGCCTTGGACAGCTGAAGGATCCAGAAGCTGCTCAATTCACGAACCTGGAAACCAAAAAAGAAAATGAGTCAAGGATACACAATCAGTCCAGATCAAAGGTCAGGAAGCCCTCTATGATGGAAAGGTGAAGAACCTGGAGTCTGGTGTCCCCAGTGGACAGCAGTGGCCTTCAAAATTGTACCTGCTCAAGTAGCAGGCTTCCTCTTTCTTCCCTTTTTATTTCATCCAAGCCCATCGGACTACGTTGCCCATTATCACAGCAGGTCTTCCCACCTTATATTGCTGGTGCTCGTGCTAGTCAACTCTGGAAACAAACTATAGATACATCCAGAAAAGGGTTTTACTAATCTAGGCATTTCTTCACCGGATCAAGTTGACATATCACAACAGTCACATGCACCTATCTCAAAGGTTTGTGAAGATAAAATAAGATAATGCTCACAAATGCATAGGAAAGTGATTGGCATGTGGCAAGAGTAAAATGAGTACTTAAAAATTCCAAAGGGAAAAAGCTTTTATTAACACTTTAAGACAGGTATTATTACCATTGCAGAGGTGACATTCCATAGCTCAAGGAGATAAAAGACTTGCCCAAGTTCATGGGTTTACTAAAGGTTACACCTGACTCAAATTCAGGTTTTCTGCTTCAAGAAGAGCTTCTCCTTTTTGCTTCATACATTAAATTCTGTAAATTAAATTTTCAAATTATATATATAATATATAATCACTTATCTAATTTATACATTATGCAACCAGTAATTGTGATATGCAGAGTTTCTGTATAATGAGCAACCTTCATTGAGCAGCCCTCCATAAACATTTTAGCAAATGGAAGATCACATACACTCAGTGCATTATAGGGCTCACATCCGGGTTCTGAACCCACTTTATCAGTGACACTTAAAAACTGTTCTCAGATGAGATTCCCCACTAATGAGAGCCTATAAGACTGTTAAAAGCCAGTATTATTACAGCTGTATCTTTTATGGCCTGAAAGAAAATGAAGACTGGGTACTGAAGGTCAGTGTAGAATAGTTCCAGAATAACCTCCACACATGAGCAATCCAACTCATTTCACTGCTGCAGCTGTGCTAAGCAGCATATTCACTCTGGTTCTGTTTCAGAGGATGCACTTTGACTTTCCATGTGCCAAGCACTGTGTTTAGTGGTTATGGAAACAGAAAAGACACATTAGATTATAAAATGTTGACAGATCAGTGATAGAGATATATTCATGTTTGTGTTTGCACTTCTAGATTATTACATGTATCATCCAAATATCAAATTGGTTGTTAGTCACTAGCCCTAATTTTAGATTTATGTAAGAGTTAGGGGAAATTTATACTTTTTAATTTATATATCTCTCTTCTTTTTTGCACTTCTAAAACACAAGATCATTTTACTTTTATAATTTGAATATTTTAAAGTACAAATATAAGAGTAGAAATGAAACAATGCATGAAACAAGAGTCTTCACAGAAGAAAATAAAGGAGTGACTGAGGAGTGCAGGAAGGGGCACATATAAAGAATAGTAATCATGGTGATAAAGAGTTTGACTCTGTTCACATACATTGAGAACAGTAGAAAATTATATTCTAGGAAAGTTTTACTGAAACATCGTTCTCTTCTAGGTAAAGTTTACAAGTGTTTTAGTTATTTATCAGAAAGATACTTCAGGGTTTGGGAAAAGCATGTAAAGAGTTGCCGATGAATGAAACCAGCTGAAGTGAGGAGGGAATGGTCATAGTTTTCTCTTTAACTTCTCAGAATATGCATTGTAATATAATGCAATGCAGGCTGTGGTGGTGAAAAATTAGGGTGTAGCACACAAATCTTGATGAACTCTAAACAACTTGCTAAGGATCTTTGCATCTTATATTCTAAAAGACTTTAAGCAGAGAACTATCATTGCTAGATTTATGTTTCAGACTAATCACTTTTGGATCACTTTCTAGCTTCCATTCAATTCATCAAACATGTTTTAAGTGATAGGCACTATTCTTGTTAGAAAGGATGGATCCCGTTACAAAACACAAAAATCTACAAGTGTACTGAAATCAGCTCCTACAGGCTTGCAAGTGATCATTTTTACATTTTTAGGCCGACATCTAATCTTAGTAGCTTGAATGGGCATAACTGGAGCATTGATACAATAGAAACTGACCTATGCTACCTATAATGGCTTTCTCCTCCCCAAGAAAGCTGATTATTAAACAATTACTAGCATATCCCTGGAAAAATCTAGAAATCATGGAGGTTATACTTGATATAAATGTATAAATTACATCTGTCACATTGTATATAAAATAGATTTAGATTATATTTTTGATAAAAAGCTCCAAAGTATAAAAATAGAATAAGATGCAGATGAGCAGGGCAAAGACTTGTGAAAAGAGAAAGCCTGTTCTTGGAAGACCCTGGGTGGTAGTGTGCCCGGCATGGTGCTGGGGAGTGATTCTGCCAGCCTAGCTGAGATAGATAGATGGCAGGACTGGGCTTTTAGGAGGTGATACTGGGCAGAAGAAGGACCACTAAAGGACAAATATTTTGCAGGGCCATTGCCTTCTGGGCCATGGGATATGTGGAATAGAGTTTAAACAGAGGTAATGACGAGATCTATCTGCAACAATAGCCATTTAATACTGCTCAATATTCAAACTCTTGTTTTCAGGGCTTCATGAATAATACCTGAAATTTGCAAAACTATATCAGACTTTTGTCTGATGTAACTTTGTTTTACATTAAAAAACCTATTCTTTAAAAATACTTGAATGCCATGCTTTTTTATACAACCTCATTCTCATTATCCTTGAATCCTATAGATGAAATCTTGACCAATGAAGGAAGTTAACACACTCTATCAGGAAAACATCACTCTCTCATCCCATTGCCAGAGGCATTAGCCATTGCTTTAGACACAATGGTCCAGATGCAAGTCCAGTAATATCTTCTCTGATTAAAGGAAAGAGGAAGCCTTTATATCTCCCTTGTGTGTTTCACAATATGAAACCCATTAATATTAAATTATGAAGAAAGCATTAAAGTCTATAATATAGGTTTTACTTTTACATGTACTCTCATCAAATTGCAGTAGTATAACTCTTTATTTATGCACATTGATTTTTAAGTGGTAAATTCCTAGCAATCAAAGGCAGTATTTCCCTGAACTTGAGAAGAACATAAGATTATCATTAGCAAGGAGCTGTTCAGTAATTAGTACTGCGCTAGTGATGCTAATTGTGATTGAGTAAATGGCATAAATAGTGACAATTATTTTACTGTTGTAAGTAGATATTTTTATTCTCAGTTTCACAAAAGCATGAACTGAGACAGTGTTCAAAATCATAGTGAAAGCAAGTGTTAGAACCAAGGCAGTTTAGCAGAAGCTGCTGCACAGTCAACATGCAGAACTAAAGAGAAGATAAAGACCCTGTACTCCAGCCACAGTCCGCAGGACTTGCAGAGTGAGTGAAAACCTTTGTTCTCCTTCACCTTTTCCACGATGGTACTACATCACAGACAGAGTCCAACCTTGGGAAAAGTGTGGTACACAAATGTCCACTATGTGTTATGTAAGAATGAATGAAATACAGGTTTTTAAGTCCTTGATCACACAGCAGGGTTGTATGCATGTCATACTGATAGACATAATGATATTTATCAAAAACTTTCTATGTAGCTATTACATTTAGTAACAAATCTACAAAAATATCTTAAACCATAATTTAGTTATGAAAATAATTCTTTAAAAAATGTAAAACATTTTTCTGGGGGAACATGTTTTTCATCTTATTTCTGAGAATGTATAGGCGAGCTGAATAAATCAGCATCAGTTTATTTCAGTCAATAGTGTATTATTAACCAGCTGAATTTTCATTATTTATCATCTAGTTCATGGTCTCTCTGGTGTGCATACAATCTCAGTGATTAAAATGTAGGGGTAGTATATCTTTACAGTACAATAATATGTTCATATTCTTTGTGATTTCTGAGCAATATAGTAAATAGATGAAACAGTTAACAAATTTAATCTCAGGATTTTTGAGGTGCACATTATTGAAAGCATACAACATCAATAGAATGAATATATGCCACTTTCTTTTCACTCTGTTTCAATTCTCTGATAGGTGTAGCAGTGATCAATACAATAAGACTCAGCACTTCTCCATCAAATTTGTTTTTGGTACGAACATTGAAAACTAATACTTCTTACTTGTCTAATACAGGAAAAAATGTGTAATACAACAGTTTAATCATGCCAGCCTTTCCGTAGATGCAATATACCTTGCAAGACTGTTCAGAAGACCAATATTTAAAATAGTTATATTAATTATACATCCTACATTGATGTATGTGCATAGAACGATGTCTTTTGAAAACTTCTAAATTTGTGTGAAAATGGTAAGTTAAAAAATAACAGGTTTCATGCATCTGTGTAAAGTATAGCTTTTAAAAATTTAGTATATATAATCAATGAATTGTTTAATTAAAATGGTAAAAAAAATTTAAAAGTGAAAAACATATGAGAGTTTATTTTTCTAAAAATCACTCTTTAAAAGAATTCATACATTGTTAAATCTCAGTGAAAACTAGGAACAACTTTTGGTAAGATTTTCTAAGAAGAAAATATATCACTTGTATCCTATGTTTTTAATATAAAATTCTTTTTGTATCAGAGTTTCTTTTCTTTCTGGTAGATTTTTCAGTTGACAAAAGCTAAAATGTCTCTAGAATGAACCCAGACTTCAAATAATTTATAAAACCTTAACATTATGTAGTTATGCTATCTGTATCAAGACAGCTAAGGCATTGTAATAGTTAAAACTCATCCATTTAATATCACTAATTATTTTCCTTCTGCAGTTTTGATGGGTTAGTTATAGCCTGAAATAAAAAACACTGCGGTAAGGACAACTGTACAGCAAGGTTAAGTGCCTTCTTGTCTTCAGTACCAATAATTACCTTTAAACAAAAAAAGGCTGTTTTCAGATTTGACAGTTAATTTACTAATGAGTATGTGGACCCAATTTATAATAAAGTAATATTGACCAGAAATAATCTTGCATTGGTACTCATCTGAATTATTTTATTGTTCATGTCCTCTATTAAATAAATTGGAAAGGATTAATTTTGCAAGATGGGATTGTCAGAGACGGCTGCATAAACTAGATGCATGTCAGCACTAAATTTAATTATTGATCACAATACAATAGTGCTGAGTGTTCCAATCCCCAAACAGCTTCCAGTAACTATCAGCAGATTCCAAATATAGAGACTGAAGTAAAAATTTGATTGCAGATGACTACATTTTTAATAAATAAATATTTCATTGGCACTAAATAAAAATTTAATTTTACAGCACTACTTAGATCACTCACTGAACTATGGATCAAATGAGTGATGAATGGTGGTGATTCCCTTTAGATACAAATTTTATTCTAATGTTACAATGGATTCAATAGTCGTGGGATAATCTTGATCTCATCATTCTGGTAAATAAATAAAACTTGTAAAGAGAAGGGCTATTGAAATGCACAATTATGCTGTTGAAGAGCATAAGGCAGCATCTTACTGACCTGGATACATATCTGAAATTTGGGAGCATACTCTATTACACACAATAGACTGCTACAATATACAGGGAACAGTATTGGACTATAACTTGATCTATGACAATTTGATACCAGTTGAAAAATTCAAAAGTTGAATTAATTAATTGCCTATAAAATATGTAATAAATCAGCTTTTCCAAATGAAATTAGGATCTTTATACATGAGCGGTTGAAATGTTGAGCAAATATGACTGATCATGGTGGGAGCTACCTTAATTGATAAATCATTATGATATAATGAAAACTCTTCCTTAAATTTAGCAATCAAGTGAATTTATAGGTGCTCCTGCTAGAATTCAAGTTAGAATGATCATTGAACTAAATTATATAACAAGTTCTATCAAGAACATACATGTACCCTTACTTTCAAAACTACCCTCATTAAAATTAATATTTTCAGTGAATACAGTGCTTTACTATATAACCACAAAACTTGAATTCAAAATGAGAATATATATATATATATTTATATATATATTATATATATATATTTATAGCGCTATTATACTTTATGTGACAGAATATTTATTTCATGGAGAGGGCTCAAATGAAAACATAAAGCTATCTAATATTAGAGAGCAAAAGTAATTTTATTTTAAATCAGTAAAAAAAAAGCAGCTAAATTACCTGCTGGATAAATCTTAAAGGAAAAAAATTGCTTATCATTTTTATCAAGAATTTATAGAGTGAAATTTGTACAAATGTTGATTAGATCATTTTGACTTATGCAACCCATTTATAACTTGATATGAAACTTTGAAAATTAATATATTGCTTTAATTTTGATAAACACAGTAAGGGAGAAAGTTATCATTATTCTAATAAATTTTTACATGTATCTTGACAATTTTTCAATTTCCTCTGACCTTTGAACAATAGTTCTACACATAATTCTTTACTCTAAAATTCAGCAGTTTGACTTTAAGTTGAATTTGTTCTTCTATCTTGAATTTAAATACAGTTATTCATTTTTGTATTACTGTAGGAAATTAATAAGTTAAAAATAAAGGGTTTGAATTCATTTCAGAACTTGTTTATTTATATGAAGCATAGTATATTAAAGTCCAGGTTTCTTTCACAGCCAAGCATGTGAGGTATTATCTGAATTTTTAACAATTATTTTTAATAAAATAATTCAAGGGCTGGGGATTTATCTCAGTGGCATAAGCACCTACCTGGCAAGTGCAAGGTCATCAGTTAGACCCCTGGTATCAAAAAAAAAAAATCACATCATTGTTTTGTACCAAAAAAAGCTCAATTCTGTATCTATATTATTAGAATCTAAAAATATACACCATATATTATATTTATACTACCTAATTATCAAAAAGTTTCTAGATATCCTGGTAGTTAAAAATATTAAGTGTACTGAGTGAGTAAAATGAATTAAGTACAATCTCAATCCTACTTCAAAAATTCAGAAGGGAGTAAAATAGGGCATTATTTTGTATCAGGCAAGATTATTTATATTATGAGTTACAGAAAATCCAAATTAACCTAGGTGAAACAATGAAAAGGGTTTCTTGACTACTTTCAGTAAACTGAGAAAAGGAAAGAGGTCTTGAGGCAAAGTTGAATAAAGGCTTTAAATCCATCAGTCTACAAGTGTCTCAGCTGGTCCCACTTCTGAATGTCACTTTCCTCTTCATGCTGTCTTATCTCAAATTTCACAATATTTGTCTCATGGTGTAAATCTAAGGTATTGGAGGAGGGAGCTGCAAATCTTCCCTGCAAACCAAGCCTGATGCAATTGCTTTTTTCTTTCCTTCCTTGTTTCCCTCCCTTCTTCTCTTGTTTGCTCCCTCCCTGCTTCCTTACCTTTCTCTTTTCCTCCTTCCTTCTTCCCTTCTTCTTCTCCATCTTCTCTTGAGACAAATTCTCACTATTCAATTCAGGATGTTCTTGAACTCACAACAGTCTGGCTGCTTCACTCTCATGTATGCCACCACACCTGACTCAAAACTCCAATCACTGTTTTCTTTTGGCTCATGAACTAAACATGGATTTTACATTTCTAAATTGTTGAGGAAAAGATCCCAAGAAGAAGAAGAATTTGTGACACAAAAAAATTATATGAAATTCAATTTTGTAACATATGTAAGTGAATCTTTAGTGGAATATAGCTATCCTCAATCACATGTGTACATTTGTGACTGCTTCCATGAGAAAACCACAGGAAGAGTTGCAGGAATGGTATCAGTTTCCCAAAAAATATCCTGAGTTCAAATCAACACCATAGTAAGGTGACTGCCATGCATTGATTGTTTTGTACCTGGATCTTTCCATAAAATAACAAGACAAAAGGCACAGCATTGCTGTAATTGATTTAATCTATCTTTTCTATCTAGTATGCATGCAACAAGGTAGTCTTGGTTGATGAGGAAATGTGATTGAGAAATTCAAGTTTTAATTTTATTTAATTTTTATTATTATTTTAATTCAATCTAATAATTAAGATGCTCTAAATATACTTCATGCAACATAAATATGTGAGTTTATATTTGATTATAAACTTTATAAAATATGAACAGAGGCAAGGTATTTAGGTGAAAATTTAATATTCAAATTGAGATGTACCAAAAGTACAAAGGTACAAAGTACATAAAATCTTGAAGGGTATCCTATAAAAAGTGTAAAATATTTCATTATTATTGATATTATTTGCAGATTAAAATGATATTCTGGATATACATATTAAATTTCTTTACTATTTTTGCTTATTTAAAGATGCTATATATATATATAGCAGTTTTTGGGAAACTGATACCATTCCTGCAACTCTTCCTACAGTTCTCCAATGGAAGCAGTCACAAATGTACACATGTGACTGAGGATAGCTGTGTTTCACTAAAGATTCACTTATATATATTGCAAAATTGAATTTCATATAATTTTTTGTGTCACAAATGACAAACCTAGCTTTGATCAATCAATTCTTACTGTTACCAAAGATTTATGTGTTGTTTCTCGCTACAAAGGGTTTAGATGCTAGATAGGCAATAAATATCTATTTACTATAAAAGTAACTGCTAAAATGCTTCCTTGATTCCTTAAACACTACCTAAATGCTCTCAAAATTCAACAAAAACACTTTTTTAGTACAGAACAAAGCTGATTTAAAAAATTTAAAGAATGAGGGCAAAGGATTTTTTCTGGTCTCACAAATTAAACATATCAGTCATTCAATCATGTGTACTGGCCACAGGAAGTTGCTGTAACAAAGAGTTTCTAAAATACACTGACCATTCAAAAAACAAAATTTAAAAGAGGACGGGGGATTATCTCAGTGATAGATCATTTGTCTATTATGTTCAAAACCCTAGGTTCAATCCCCAGCACTGAAAAACAAAAACAAAAACATTTCTTTCCTATAACAAAAAAATAAAGAAATCTTCAGGATGATAAATCAGCTCTCCTTCCTTCATTAGTCAAGAAATTCAAACTCCTTATAGTTACCACAAAATTGCATGTCTCAGACATTCTGCAAGAAGAAGAAAAATTGACCAACAATTTCAGCTGTTATTTCTCTGGTTCCACCATTACCTGGGAGGTCACCAGTCAGTCAGTGACTGTGTTTATCAGAGATACTAATGTAAATCCTTTCTACAGAACATAGATCTAACAGACAACTATAGCAAGAGGAATCCATGTCACCCTTTCTAATTAAGTTTTTCACTGTTCCTGCTCAATCTTCTATCCTTTCTTAAATTCACACAGCACTTGAGGGCTATCCTTAGTAAGTCTCACTCTTTCTTCCTTATCCTTTGGAGTGTTTCCTATAATAAATCTCCTGCATGTCAAATCCCACCTTTGTCCCTGCTTTTAGGAGGACATTGGCTACCATTCCTGTGTGCTGCTGCTATCTTGTCCCCTAGCTATTGCACTTGTCATCATGTTTAAACCAAACTGACCAGTAATACTCCCTCAATATAGTCCACAGGATACTAGAATGGTATAAAAGAGAGTTCACACATGATCACTGTTTTAAGAGTTGACCTAAAAGTTGCACAAGTCCCTTCCCCTCACTTCATAATAAATAACTTAATCACATAATCACACCTAGTGGCAAGAAGGGAAGAAAATCTAGTCTCTAGTCAGGAGGATGGACTCTACTAACAATCAGTGGCATTCTCAGTTAAAAAGAAAAACAAAAACAGCCTAGAAGACATTCAGAATTTTCTGGCAAAATACCCACTAAGATTTAGATGCTTGAGAAATTTTTTACCATTTTCTTCTAGCATTTATAAATAAAGTACACACTGCTTGGTTTGTGGAAGCTATCATACTACATTTATGTGAGTCTGAAAGACTCTCTAGCACTTACTAATACAAAGATGCATTTGGATATTGAACAAAACCAGATGGAAATGTTAATCCTAAAATTATCACTTTTGACATGACAACTAATAAATGCCTTTTACAATATCACTTCTAGTAGTTGAAAATGCTTAAGTTTTAAAATAGTTTATATGTAATTGTTTCCTTATTCCTTTATCTCTAAGGAAGAGTAATAAGCCTCTACTCTTCCACTCTTTGGATACCTCTACACACCAAGTTTTGTCATTGTTTACAAATATATATTCTGTCCACAGTTCTATAAAATGTCCTCAATTAAAACACATGCTTAGAAATTCCAGCTGATAGAGTAGTAAAGATGGCGGACCTATAGGTAGCAGGATATGGAGCCTCTCTGAGAGAGACAGCTCAAATGCCAGAATAGAACACCCTGGAGAGACCCAAATAGAGGAAGATGGATTCTCTCAACCCAGTAAGAAATTGAAGTCAAAGAAACTACTCAAATATGAGGTCCAAGGGATACCATTAGAGAAGCTAAGATCGGCAAACACAGCACTCTCACTGAGCTGCCTGAATTCATGCCTGAGATTGACTTGAGCGACCAAACCAGCACCAAAGTGACTGGCTTGAGCAACCCCGAGCATGGAGCTGAAGAGCCCTGTGAGAGTTGCCTGGAACCGGCCCTGCACGCAACCCACCCAGAGGCACCATGAATTTGCGCTGCAGCCATGCTGAGGTCAGAGGGTGGGGAGCCCAGAAGTTCTCAGAGACTGGCATCAACATGCAGTGAGAGATGGAAATAAGACCCTCCCACGGGAAAGGGACATCCAACTGGACAACATATTGGAGTTGGGCAGAACAGTCCTGACTCTATAAGGAAGCGGCTTCAGTTGGTTGCTCCCCTCCCAGAGCGGTTTGGTGAGATATGCTTGGACTGGGCCACATCCCATGCTGGGACCCAGTGGGTCATCACAAATCAATTAAATCCCTGAGCTCGGCACACAGTGATGCAGTAAAGACCCACGAAGGTTGACTGGCCCAGAGGGGAGGAGGCAGCGTACACTGCCCTTGCTTGCACTTCACTCTCTGATAGCAGATGGCAGAGGACAGAAGCCCCTAGCCTACGTGCTCCAAAAGAACCCTAACCAACAAGAAAAGGGACTGGGAATTATACTATACACTTGTATGGAAGAACCAAAAACATGACAAGAGGGAGAAATAAGAAAAATCCCCCAGCTCCCAACCCTGAGAATATTGATGAAGGAGAGGTAAATACAAAAGAGATTGAGGGCAGCAAACATGCAACAACAAACACAGCATCAGCAGACATAAAAAGATATCTTCAAGACCTCGTAAATGAGATCAAAACTGAAATATTAATTCAAATTAAAGAAGAGATAAGTATATTAATAAAGGAATGGCTGGGAACCTTTCAAGAAGACACAGAGAGAAGAATGGAGGAAGACAAAAGGAGAGAAATGTTCAATGAAGAATATAAAGAAAATCTAGAATTCATGAAGCAAATTCAAAGAGATTACCAGGAAACTAAAGACTCCATTGAAGGTTGGAAAAACTGGTTGAAAGAAACTAAAGATAGACTATCAAAAATTGAACATAGGCTTACAATGTGTGATCATGAAAGGGAAGATCTCTTAAAAATAACAAGGGAGCAGGCAGTAACAATACAAAGGCTAGAGGACGACAAGAGGATCTATAACTTAAGAATAAAGCATGTGAATGAAGAAGCAGGAGTCAAAACAGAAGAATTGCAAAGGCTATGCACAGAAATTATTAAGGAAAACTTTCCAAACAATGAAAAAGAAAATGATATGCAGACATATGAAGTATACAGAACTCCAGCCACCTACAACCAAAACAGAGGTACATCCAGACACATAATAATTCAAGATACCGGAAATTCAATATAAGAACAGAATATTAAAAGCCATCATAGAAAAGAAACAGATCACCTACAAAGGAAAACCCATCAAAATCATGGCAGATTTCTCAACAAAGACCATCAAGTCAAGAACAGCTTGGAGTGAAGTAATTCAAGCACTGAAGGAGAACAGCCTCCAGCCCAGGTTGATGTATCCTGCAAAACTCTCTCTAGAAATTAATGGAGAAACAAGATGCTTCCATGACAAAGAGGAACTGGGAGAATTTGTGACCACCAATCCAACCCTACAAAAAATACTGAAGACATTTTAGAGCAAGAACAAGAATACGAGCATTCTAGGAACAGTGGCAGAGAGGCCTCAGTGAATGGGGCAGACAGTGGAGTGGAAGAGAAAAATAGACAACCAATGGCAGAAAAATAGAATAGCAGAAATGAGGCAGAGAAGATTGGCTGTAATCTCTAATACAGAGGGCCTCAAAATACTAACAGAGAGAAACACAGGCAGAGTAGATCAGGAGATAGGGTCCATTGAGAGTCTCTATACAGGGAGGCAGTGGGACCCAAAATAAGCAGTGCACCCTATGGGACTGAAAGGGGAGGAATTGTCTGAAAAAGGGAGGCAGAGGATATTGTTAATGGGGTAACAAGATTTAAAATCTATATTATTCTCATCACTCTCCTTGGATGGATTACATGCTATTCCAGTTTGTCTACTTACACTATACTTGAGGACACAGTCAGCTATCCCAAAAATAAGAGGACATATTATGGTAATCATCCTTAATTTCCTATCAACTTAATCTGAAACCCTTTATAACTTATACTGCCTTATTATGACTGATCTTATTTGAATCTGGTTTGTTAGATTGCTGTTTTTCTTTGACTGATTTTATTCAAATCAGTTATTGATTGATAGCATCAAGTCTAAGAGTATAGGCAACTACACTGAAGATGACAAGATTCACTATGACACCCACTCTGGTTTGATTATTTCCTACTTTTGAAGTCTTATAATGTCTCTAATGCTTCATTTTTATTAATGTTGTTATATACTTCTAAGGCGTCATGGTTACCATTGTAGATCACCTTGTATTGTGGTTTTATATGACTTTTTACTTCATGCTTTTTTAGGAATCATTTTGTTTTGTCTTGCTTTGTTTGTTTTTCCCTCTAATACAGAAAGGGTAGATATACATGTAGAGACTCATGCATGTGTAGAGCTTATAAACAGTTTATGAGAACCAACTATATAATGCATGTTGAAATGAACAACCACTTTGAAGAAAAAGAGACACTACAGTACCCAGTGCTGATTCCATAATGTCATGATGTGAAATCCAGCAATACTATCATTCTTTGTTCAAAATGATTTTAGCTTGTTTTGTTTTCTTTTGTTTTGTTTTGTTTTGTTTTGTTTTGTTTAAATTCAACAGACATGAAGGTATGGACAGCTGTTTTGAAGAGAATGAGAGACACTATGACAGCCATTCTTAGTTTTCCAATTGTCTGGTCTTGAAGACCTGAAATGCCTTCCTCGTGCTTTTCAGATCAGTTCCATACTATGTTGTTTCATGTGAATTTCTTGTATGTGACAATATGGACAACTATTTGGAAGAAAACAAATGTCAATATAATAGAGAATGAAGATCTCCGATTGCCTAGCTTTCAAATTTATGTCTCTTACATTGCTTTCTTGTGATCCTCTTTGTTCTGTTTTGTTGTGTTTAATTTTACCCTTTTGATATAATTGCATGTATATTTGAGTGGGTAAGATGGATGACCGTATTGCTCTTTTTGTCAGATCGTGGAGCAGAACTGTTAACAGTCTCACTGTTTGAATGTCTACTTTGCATGTTTTAATTTTGTAATTTGAACAATTATTTCCAAGATCTCAGTATGTAATTTGTCGAGTAATGATTTCTTAGTGTTTTGTTGTTGTTGTTGTTGTTGTTGTTGTTTTCATTTTTTCCTTGGAATTCTGTATTGTTGCTACCCTTTTCTGTTTTGTTTTGTTTGGGTTATTTTTCTCTTTATATAAAATGTTTTTTAAAAACCTCAAAAACAGTTCCAGCTGAGAGTGTCATACAATTCTTGCAGCAAAAAGAAAAGAGAACCATACATAATTATATTTTAAAATATAAGGATTAAGCACCTGTAATAAGGAATCCTAACATTTTGCTTAGTAGAGATGTTGTCTTCTTCTCTGATGGTTTCTTTCTCTTCTCTTTCCTTGCCCTATCCCAGGGATCAACTTTTTTGAGGGTTCCATATTAGTTCTCTTGCTTTCTAGGTTCAACCAATTGGGGTCCACAGCAAAAATATAAGGATGGTTGGACAGAGAACTCTAGGCACTTTTAAACCTTATTTTTTCTGCAAATCTAGGTTCCAGTGGTGGTTGAAGGTTACAGCTTCAGTTAGATAGCTGTCTTCACTGGTTAGAGGCTTTGAAGGGCATTCCTAACTATTACCCTTCTTGACTCCTTCAGTCCTAGAAATAACAACTCTATTGTTCTCTCAAGAAGTACTTCATCAATCTGTTATATCTTTAGACAGTACCTCCAGCGCTGTCTGTTCAATTGCCCATTGAGTAACTGTCCCCTGTAAAATTTCTAAGTGATGTAGATATAAAAGAAGCTCAGAATACATAAAAAGGTCCATTCCTAGTTGGATCTAAAAGTAGAATACTTCAAAAGTATTGCCTTCCAAAGCTAATTTATGTATAGTTAATTACAATGAAAATCCCAGGTTCATAACTATATAAAATGAACCTATGATATATTTATAACCATTTTGGAATAATATACTTTTAAAAAATGACAGTATAGGATTTGCTATGGGAAATATTGAAGCTGTGAAGCTATGGTAATCAAAAATACACATAGTACTAGATAAAAACCTGATAAATGAATAATGGAAAAGTACTACATAATCAGTTGTTGCTATACAAAATAATTAAAATCCTTATCTAGTACTATCTTTATATATTAACAAATAAGAAGAATTAATCATACATAATAAAATCATGTTTCATTCACTAAAATGAATATAAATTTGCATCTTCCTCTAATCACTTATTCTAAACAAATTCTGAAAATAAAGTTGATAAATGAAATCACTCAAAAGATGAATGAAAAATAAAGTCAAAATAATGAAAAGCACCATAAATGCAAATATGAGTAATTCTTACTACCGTTTTTAATTTTTGCTGCTTCCCATCCTTAAAAAGAACCTATAAACAATAAGAAAGGCATGTAAATAAGTGGAAAATATTTTAATGAATGTGTGCATAAAATGGATTTTAAAACTTAATAAGGAACAAGCAAAGAAATGACAAATTCAACTAGAAAAAATTTTAAAATGATATGAGCAAACAAATTCTAAAAAAAAAGAAAATATATGATCCTAAAAATATTGACTATGAATGTATAATGAGTGGAAATACTAAGAGGAAATACTACCTATAACATTATGGTAAGTGTGCTAAATGCTTATGTGAGTAGGATAAACTCTTACTGCTATTCTAATGCTTGTTCTTTTGAGTCAGTGTATTTTATTTTAAAGAGAAAAAGGCAATAAAACAATTATACAGAATTTCAAAACAAGAAAATATAAAATTAACAATGTTTAATATATTTCACATAGTTATCTTCAAAATAGTTTCTCAAATTATAAGATATAGGCATGCATAACTGATCAAACAATATAAGAAAAACCAATTGTTTTCCCTTCCTTTTCTCCTTTTTTCCATCTCAGGTAGTTTTTCTCTTGAGCAGTTTCCTTTCCTTCACAATATCTATTGTAGATTTTGGATCTTATTTACTTTTTCAGTTTCTTCCACAATATGACATTTAAACATGCAAGTATGAGTTATATCACTTATGCATATGGTCATAGCAAATAGTTGCATCCATTTACCTATAAAAGAATCGAGGTTTTCTTATTTATAGCTGAGTGGTTCTCTATTGTATAAAATTACAACATCTTTTTTAACTGCCCTCAGTTGATGGACATTTGAGTTGTTTCCAAGATTTGGTTATTACAAATTATGTTGCTATAAACAGGGATGCACATATATTGCTGAGGTATGATGTTTTCAATTCTTCTGGGGAAATACCCAGAAGTGGGATTGCTGGGTCAAATGGGACCTGTATTCCTAGTTTTCTGAGGAATTTCCACACTGATTTCCACAGTGGTTGTACAAGTCTGCACTCCCACCAACAGTGGAGAAAGGTTCTTTTTCTCCACAGTCCTGACCGAATTTGTTATTGGTTGATTTCTTGATAATAGCCATTCTTTCCGGGGTGAGATGGAAATTCAGGGTTGTTTCAATTTTCATTTCTCAAATGACCAATGATGCTGAACATTTTTTCATATATTTATTTGCCATTTGTATTTCTTCATCTGAGAAGTGTGTATTCATCTCAGATGCCCATTTTTGGATTCAGTCTTTGAATTTGGGGGGTCTAATTTTTTTCAGTTCTTTACACGTTCTCGATAGAAGTTCTTTGTCTGAGGGACAGTTGGCTAAAATGTTTTCCAAGATTGTAAGTTTCCTTTCCATTCTATTGGTGATTTCTTTTGATGTTGAAAAACTTTTAATAAGATTAGATCCCAGTTGTTAATTCCTTAAAGTGCTTCCCATGCAGTTTGGTTATTGCTCATGACCACTCTGCCTACCTCATGTCTTCAAGATTTCTACCTACTTTCTCTTCCAGTAGATTTAGTGTTTGCATTTTAATATTTAGATCTTTGATCCACTTTGACTTTAGTTAAATGCATGGTGTTAGACACAGCCTAATTTTAATCTTTGGCATGTGGAAAGTCAGTTTTTCTAACACCATATATTAAAGAGGCAATCTTTCTTCTAGTGAACATGTTTTGACTCCTTGTCAAATGTAAAGTGACAGAGTTTGTTTATAGTTGTAGCTACATCTTCTAATCTGTTCCGTTGTTCCTCAGGTCTTTTGTTTCTTTGTTTATTTTTTCTTTGCTGGTACCATGCTGATTTCATCACAGTAGCTTTGTAGTATATTTCAAGCTGGGGATTATGATTCTTCCTGCCTTGCTTTTGTTGCTCAGGATTGCCTTTGCTATTCTAGGTCTCTTTTATTTCCAAATGAATTTTTGGGATGTTTTCTCTAGTTCTGTGATGTATGCTAGCAGTATTTTATCAGGATTTTGTTAAATCTGTGTAACAGTTTTGGGACTATGACCATTTTTACAAATTTAATGAGCAAAAGACAACTTTCCATTTTTTGACATACTATACAATCTCTTATTTCAGAGTTCTATAATTTTCAATTATAGATCTTTTATTTATTACATTGATTCCTAAGTATTTTATTTTTTATGCTATTTGAAGGTTGTGGTTTTCATAATTTCTCTCTCAGTGAGTTTGTTGTTTGTGTACAGGAATGTTACTGATTTCTGAATGTTGAATGTAGCTATGCTACTGAATTTGTATCCACTATACTACTGAATTTGGTTACTAATTCTCAGTCTTTTGGTGGAGTTTTGGGGTCTTCTATGTAAAGTATTATATCATCTGTATATAATGATAATTTAACTTCCTTTCCTATCCTTATTTCTTTTATTTCTCTGTCTTGTTTAATTGATCCAACTAACATTTTCAGAATTATATTGAATAGGACTGATGATAGTGGGCATCCTTGTCTTGTACCCAATTTTAGTTTGAAAGCTTTCAGATTTTATCCATTTAGTATATTGTTGGTTTGTTGTAAATGGCTTTTATCAAATTGAGGTAAAACCATCTATTCTGATTTTCTATAGGACTTTTTTTTATCATGCATGAGTGTTAGACTTTATCACAAGCATCTGCATCTATTGAGATGATCATATGATTTCCACCTTTGGCTCTTTTGATATGATATATTAAGTTTATTGATTTGCATATATTGAACCATCCCTGCATTGCTTGGATGAGTTCCACTTTGTTATGGTGTGTAATCTTCTGAGTGATTTGCTACATTCTGTTTGCTAGTACTTTACTGAAAATTTTTGCATCTATATGTATTAGTGAGATTGGCCTGCAGTTCTCTTTTTTGGTGGAGTTTTTGTTTGGTTTGATACTTGCCTCTAGGAATGAGTTAGGAAGTAATTGCTTCTCTTTCAATTTCATTAAAGAGTTTGAGGAGTCTTGGAATTAAATCATCTCTAGATTTCTTGTAGAATTCAGCCATGAATTCATCAGGACCTATGCTTTTCTTTATTGGTAGGGTTTTTTAAAATCAATTTTTTATTTGCAATATTTTCAGTTGCATTAACTAAAGAGGGTTGTTCAGAATTCTAATATCTTCTTGATTCAGCTTTTGTAATTCATATGTCTCTAGAAATTTGCCCATTTCTTCTGTTTTTCATTCTTTGTGAGTAAAGGTTTATTAAGTAGTTAGTGAGCTTCTGAATTTCCACAGAATTTGTAGTGATTTTACCCTTTTCATTCCCTACTGAATGAATTTGAGTTTTTTCTGTCCTTTTTTGATAAGGTTGGCTAGGGGTTTATTTTATTCATTCTTCCAAAGAACCAACTCTTTGATTCATTAATCCTTTGTATTGTTTTCTTAGTCTCAATTGCATTAATTTCTGTTTGGATCTTTATAATTTCCTCCCTTATATGGGCTTTGAGGTTAACTTGCCCTTCTTTTTCTAAAACCTTTTTTTTTTGTACCCAGGATTGAACGAACACACAACTGCATGCTTCAAGGCATGCACTCATGCTGTTGAGCTAAATCCCTGGCTCTTTTTCTAAAAATGTAAGGAGCAACATTTGGTTGTTTATTTGTGCTTGTTCTGTTTTTCAGATGTAAGAATTCACCGCTATAAAAATTTCCTACTGAGGATTGCTTTCATTGGGTCCCACAGGTGCTAGTATGTTGTATTTGAATTTCTTTTGATTGTATATATTGTTTAATTTCTTCTTTAATTTCATCTGTGACTCACTGTTGTTCAGGAAAGTGTTATTTAATTTCCACGTGTTTATGGAGTTTTGCAGCTTCTTTTGTCATTAATTTATAAATTTATTTCACTGTGGTCAGATAATATACATGGAATAATTTCAGCTCCTTTGCATTTTTGTAAACGTATTCTATGGGCTAGTATATACTCTATTTTAGAGAACATCCCATGTGCAAATGAGAAGAATGTGTATCCTAATGTTATTGGGTGAAACATTCTGTAAACATCTACAAAGTCCATTTGTTGATAAGTTTAGTTCAGTTCTGTTCTTTTTTTTTTTTTTTGTCTAATTGTCTTATATAGTTGGGTGCTCTCATATTTGGTGCACATATATTTATAATTGTTATTTCTTAATCTTGATGTTTTCCTCTAACAAGTATGTAACAACCTTCTTTATTTCTTTTGATCAATCGTAATTTGAAGTTCACATTGTCTGCAAACAGAATAGCTACCCATGCTTTTTTCTGGACTTCTGTTGCATAGAATATTGCTTACCACCCTTTGACTTTCAGTCTGTGACTTTATTTTTGAGTTAGATGTGTTTCTTGTATGCAACATATTCTTGTGTCTTGTTTCTTGTTCCATTCTGCCAATCTATTTCTTTTGATTGGTGAATTGAGATCACTTACGTTGATGGAATAATTGATGTGTATTGTATGTCTTTGTCATTTTATTTTCCTGCTGCTGGTTCCCTACTTTCCCCCTTTGTTTAACTGCTTGCCATGCCTGGTGAGGTTTTCCTGTTGTTTTGGGGAATTTTAGTCATTTTTATTTCCATGTAGGTTAACCTCCAATATGCTATCTAGGGTTGTTTTGGTGAACATGAATTTTCTTCTGTTGCTCTTTGTCATGGAAATAACTTATTTCTCCATTAATTTTGAAAGATAGTTTTGCAGAATATATCAATTTGAGTTGGAAGTTGCTTTCTTTCAGAACTTGAAATACTTCACTCCAAGCTCTTCTTGACTTGATGGTTAGTGTGTAGTCTGTCATGATTCTGACGTGCTTTCCTGTATAGGTGATTTGTTTTCTCCTATAACTTTTAATAGTCTGTTCTTGTGCTGAATTTCTGGGATCTTGATTATTATATGTCCAAATGTAGATTTATTTTGTTTATGGCTAAGTGGAGTTCTATATGCTTCACTTATGCGTATGTGAGATTCTTTTCTCATGCTTGGGAAATTTTCTGCTATTCTGCATATAGTTTTTTTATGTCATTTGTGTTGACTTCCACTTTTTCAATTACATCAATTTTTTTTTGCATTGTATTCCAGTTATTGAATTGTCTTTTCCTGATCTTCTGTTATTTTCAGGAACTCTTTCCTGTCATGATCACTAATTGCAATCCTGCATTCAAGGTTGGAAAATCTATCTTCAATATCATTTAAGCACTTCTGCTAGCTTTCAGTGGGATTTTTAATATCTGGGCTATCTGTTTGAATTCATTTCATGCATTCAATTTCTTTCTTATATTAATCATTCACTGTTTCCATCCTCTTCCTATCATTCTGTATTTTTTCTACTACTCTCTAGATTTGCTGAGCAATTACTTTACAAGTTTTGACATTTTTAAAAAATTTTATTTAAAAAGAAAACAAAACAAAATAGAAAAAAGGGTAGAAACAATATAAAATTCCAAGGAAAAAAAGAAAAGAACAAAAAAATACTAAGAAATCATTACTTGATAACTTACATATAGTCATCTTGGAAATAGTTGTTCAAGTTACAAAGTTAAAACATACAAAGTAGACATTCAAGCAATGAGACTGTTAACAGCTCTGCTCCATGATCTAGCAAAAACAGTAATATGGTCATTCATCTTACACACTTAAACATACATGCAATTATAGCCTTTAGAGCACCCTCTTTTCCTCTCTTTTTTACAGTGGCAATTACACATTTTGGGTTTTATTACTCCTACATTTCTTATTACTTTTTACACTAGAAACACAATGTGATATTTATAAATATGATTATTATTTATTTCACTAATGAGGATAGTTTCAAGTTGTCTCCATTTACCTATGAAGGCCTCAAGATCATCCTTCGTCATAGCTGAGTAATATGCCATTGTATAAAAATACCACATCTTTTTAATCCACTCTGCGATTGATGGGCATCTTGGTTGTTTCCAAGATTTAGCTATTACAAAATGTGCTGCTATGAACATGGGTGCATATAGATCACTATGATATGATCTTTTCAGTTTTTCTGATAAAATACCCAGGAGGAGAATAGCTGGGTTGAATAGAGCTTCCAATCCTTGTCTTCTGAGAATTCTCCATACTTATATCCATAGTGGTTGCACCAGTCTACACTCCCACCAACAGTGGAGCAGTGTTCCTTTTTCCCCACAGCCTCACCAACATTTGTTATCAGTTGATTTCTTGATGGCAGCTATTCTTTCAGGAGTGAGATGAAATCTCAATGTTGTTTTAATTTGCATTTCTTGAATGACTAGTGGTTGTGAACATTTCCTCATGTATTTATTTGCCATTTGTATATCTTTATCTGAGAACTGAGTGTTCACCTCAGATGCCCATTTTTGGAGAGGGTCTTTGAATTTGGGGGACTTGATGTTTTTCAGTTCTTTATATGTTCTGGATATAAGTCCTTTGTCTGAGAGGTTGCTGGTTAAAATTCTTTCCCATTCTGTGAGTTTTCTTTTCACTCTGTTGATAATTTCTTTTGAAGTGCAGAAACTTTTCAATAATATGAGATCCCAGTTGTTGATTCTCTGAAGCATTTCCCATGCATTTTGCATTTTGTTTGCATTTTGTTCATGAATTATCTGCCTACCCCTATGTCTCCAAGACTTCTACTTACCCTGTCTTCCAGTAGATTTAGTGTTTCTGTTTTAATGTTTAGGTCTTTGATCCATTTAGACTTTAGTTTTGTGCATGGTGATAAGCATGGATCTAGTTTCATTCTTCTGCATGTGGGGAGCCAATGTTTCCAACACCATTTATTAAAGAGGCTATCCTTCTTCCAGTGAACATGTTTAGCCCCTTTGTCAAATATCGGGTGGCTGAGTGTCTTTGTACTTATACTTGTATCTTCTAATCTATTCCATTAGTCTTCGGGTCTATTTTTTTGCCAGTACCATGCTGATTTTATCACTGTGGCTTGGTAGTACAGTTTCAAGTCAGGAATTGAGATGTCTCCTGCCTTGCCTTTATTGCCCAGAATTGCCTTTGCTATTCTAGGTTTCTTCTGGTTCCAAATGAATTTTAGAAGTGTTTTCTCTAGATCTGTGAGGTGACATTTTTTTATCTGAGATGTTATTTCTGATCTAATTTCCTCTGTAGCATCATGGATTTGTTCATTAACATTGATTGCTATCATTTCAGAAATTTCAAGTGTGTGTCTTCCAGTATCTTCAAAGTTAATGTTTCCTTTTAGGTTCTGGGTAGGCTGGAGGTCTGAAATTGCATTTTGCTTTTGTGTCTTGCCATTTTCTATTTCAAAAATTGTTTACTTTGTTTTCTGTGGTGATAGTTGTGGGGTTTTGTAACAGGTATCTATGTCACTAGTATCAAGTCATCTTTAGGAAAAGTCTGTTTTTCAAGGATGTCTTCTCTGTGTAGGAGATTCATGGTTTGAATCTGGTATAGAATCATCTAACCTCCTAATTAATTAAAAATGGGATATTTTTATCTGTTTGACTTGGTCCCTGGTCCTTAGTGTAGGGCTCTGGTGAGATTATTATGCCAGAGATTTCCAGTATAGTTACACAAGGAAGAACAACTGATAACAACAGATATGACATCATTGATAAAGTAGTAAAATTAGCAGTAACAATTGCATCAAGCACAATTTAGAAACTTACAAACTGTGGTAGCTATTGATTTTGTACTTTAGTACCTAGATGCAGAGTCTATGGTTATATAACAGAACCAATCATACAGTAGGGGTTTGTATGCGAAGTATTTCCTCTTAGTAGAGTGGTTTTACCCTGTCCTTGGAAAATTTAGGGCAGAGAGTGTGCACAACAAAGATAACTGCAAAGAAAGTAGAAGCAAGACTGGTGGACAAAGGATGATCACACAAGGTTTGGGGAAATAAGAAGGGTATAGGAAAAAATGAATGAAGAAGTATTGGAGGGATTATCTCAACTTGGTCTCTGGGTTTGGGAGATGGGATTAATTTTCTTTAGTAGGAGCTCTTTACAGCAGTTTAGAAAAGTAAGAATATAAGATGAAAAGAAAAGAAAGAAAAGAAGATTATGAAGAAGAAAAAGAAAAATCAGACCAAAAAAATTGAGAGATAGGGGATGTTTATTGAGTCTTGGATTTTTCCCAAACTGGTTGCTGGTCCTACAGAGGCCTCAGTCACCTGTTGGTTCATATTCTTATTTTTACCTTTTATTTTTCATATCCCTCACCTGTCCACCCTGTGTTCCTCAGTTGGGATCCTACTGTGTTGTTGGCATTCCTTCTGGTCTCTGGGCCTTCTCAAGTGGTTGTGGCACTAGCAAGGAGAGGAGTTTCCCTCCTCCAGCATGGCTTACCTTGGTTCCTGAGGTGACTTGGAGGCAATGCTAGAATCAAAGTTTTTAAAACCATTCTTACTGTTTCACACAATATTTCAAACTGACTAATCTCAGAAACTTTTAGTAGCATGTAGCCTATTAGCTTCCACTTACATTGAGCATATCAACAACATCTTTATATACAACAGTGAATATGAGAAGATGCGAAAAAATATGGATATGCTTAAATAAATTGTAAATTAACCATAAGATATAATAATGTACAGCCACAGAACTAATACAATTCCACAATACTTATAGCTATATGAACATTAAAAGAAAAGAAATGAAAATTATCATAGTATACCATTTTATTAGTTCATATACACATGTACTGTATATGTTTAAAATAAATCAAGTTTCCTACACATCAACACATTATATATGCTAGATGTCAAAACTTTATGAACATTTAATGCTATAATGAGTATAATTTATTTTTGACCAATTTGGTTTATAAAACAACAATTATTTCTAATTACCCATATCTTTTATGTTTCTGTCTAGCATTTCCAGTCATAGCAATAAAGAATCTAGAGTGCATGTGTATATATATATATATATATATATATAGTCTCACTGAATAAGATCAGGTTTCTATGACTATAGAAGAATGATAGATTAGGGTTGAGGTTGTAGCTCAGTGGTAAAGTGCTTGTCTAGCACAAACA
>PVJX010026595.1:0-18407 GCA_004027295.1 Dolichotis patagonum
CATCCCTAATTTTCCTATCAACTTAATCTGAAGCCCTTTATAACTTATACTATCTTATTATGACTGATCTTATTTGAATCTGGTTTGTTAGATTGCTACTTTGTATTGACTGATTTTATTTAAATCTGTTGTGATGGATAGCATCAAGTCTAAGAGTATAGGCAACTACACTGAAGATGACAAGATTCACTAAGATACCTACTCTGGTTTGATTATTACTTGCTTTTGAAGTCTTATAATGTCTCTAATTCTTTGTTTTTATTAATGTTGTTATATACTGCTAAGACACCATGGTAACCATTGTAGATCACCTTGTATTGCGGTTTTATGTGACTTTTCTGCCTAGGCTTTTCTAGGAATTGTTTTGTTTTATTTTGCTTTGTTTTGTTTTTCCTGCTAATACAGAAATGATAGATATACATGTAGAGACTCATGCATGTGTAGAGCTTATAAACAGTTTACGAGAACCAACTATATAACACATGTTGAAATAAACAATTACTTTGAAGAAAAAGAAACACTACAATACCCAGTGCTGATTCCATCATGTCATGATGTGAAGTCCAGCAAAACTATCACTTTTTGTTCAAAGTGATCTTAGCTTGATTTGCCTTGTTTAAGTTCAACACACATTAAGGTATAGACAGCTGTTTTGAGGAGAATGAGAGACACTATGACAACCATTCATGGCTTCCCTAATGTCTGGTCTTGAAGACCTGTAATGCCCTCCTCGTCCTGCTCAGATCAATTCCATACTAGGTTGTTTCATGTGAATTCCCTATATGTGACAATATGGACAACTATTTGGAAGAAAACAAGAGTCAATATGACAGAGAGTGAATATCTCCAATTGTCTAGCTTTAAAATTTATGTCTTACATTGCTTTCTTGTGATCCGCTTTGCTCTGTTTTGTTGTGTTTAATTTTACCCTATTGATATAATTGCATGTATATTTGAGTGGGTAAGATGGATGACCATATTGCTGTTTTTGTCAGAGCGTGGAGCAGAACTGTTAACAGTCTCACTGTTTGAATGTCTATTTTACATGTTTTAACTTTGTAATTTGAACAACTATTTCCAAGAAGTCAGTATGTAATTTGTCAGGTAATAATTTCTTAGGTTTTATTGTTGTTGTACTTTTCCTTCTTTCCTTGGAATACTGTATTGTCGCTACCCTTTATTCTGTTTTATTTTGTTTTGTTTTTTCCTCTTTAAATAAAATTATAAAAAAAAGAAAAATAGGCTGTCCATATACAGAAGACTAAAACTAGACCCATGTCTATCACCCTACACTAAACTAAAATCTAAATGGATCAAAGATCTAAATATTAAAACAGAAACACTAAAACTGCTGGAAGACAAAGTAGGTAAAAATCTCAAAGATATAGGGGTAGGAAGAGAATTCATGAACAAGAACCAAACTACATGGGAAATACTTCCCAGAATCAATAACTGGGACCACATCTGATTAAAGAGTTTCTGCATGTCAAAAGAGGTTTCCAGCAGAGTGAAAAGAAAACCCACAAATTGGGAAAAAAATCTTCATGGACAGTTCCTCAGACAAAGGACTTCTGTCTAGAACTTATAAAGAATTTAAAAAAATGAGACCCTCGAAATTCAAAGACCCAATCCAAAAATGGGCATCTGAGATGAATATACAGTTCTCAGATGAAAAAATACGAATGGCAAATAAATACATGAAGAAATGTTCATCATTAGTCATGAGAGAAATGCAAATTAAAACCACACTGAGATTCCATCTCACTCCAGAAAGAATGGCCAGGATAGCAAAGACTACCAACAACAAGTGTTGGAGAGGCTGTGGGGAAAAAGGAACTCTTCTACACTGTTGGTGGGAGTGTAGACTGGTGCAACCACTGTGGAGGTCAGTCTGGAGATTCCTCAAAAAGTTGGGTTTGGAAGTCCCATTTGACCCAGCTATCCCACTTCTGGGTATGTTCCCAAAGAACTGAAAACATCATACCACAGTGATATATGTGCACCCATGTTTATAGCAGCACAATTTGTAATAGCCAGATCCTGGAAACAACCTAAGTGCCCATCAACTGAGAAATGGATAAAAAAGTGGTATTTTTATGCAATGGAGTACTACTCAGCAATAAAGAATGATCACATTGAGATATTTATAAATGGACACGACTTGAGACCATTCTCTTAAGCGAAATAAACCAAACTCACAAGTGTAAATACTATATAGTCTCCCTAGTATGAGAGTTGATAAGAGTATATAAGACTTTGTGGTATGCATGAGACCCCATCTTATAGCTTTGAATCCTTTCAATGTTTTCAATCATCAGTTGGAATGGTTTTATTCTGTTTTGTTTGACTATATCATGCGTGATATGGACAGCTGTTTTGAAGAAAACAAAACATTATGACAGCTATTGCTGACTTAATATCATCCTTCTTAGAAGTCCTACCATGCTTCTATTCTTCTACTACCATTGGTTCTATCACATTGTGTCTTACTGGGATTTGAATATGTGTGATAGTATAAACAAAATTTTTTATTGAAAATGAGATATTATAGTACACATTGATCATTCTCTGTTATTCGGTTCAGAATGCCCTGTAATTCTTTCAGTCTTTGAATGGTTTTATACTGTTTTGTTATGTTTGATATTATTGCATTTGAAACTATGCTCAAGTATAGCGGAGAAAGAGATACTGTGATAGCTACTGTTAATGTCTGGTTGTTTTAATGTAAAGTACTGTGTTGCCTATGTTGTCCTGTTCTGATCTGCTCTGTTCTGCCCTCTTTTGTTTTATTCTCTTTAAAAAAAAAAAAAAAAAAAGAATAGAGGCCCAACAATAAGCCCCAGATCAGCAGGAAGCAGATAATGTTTTTAATTCATTTACTTTCAGTATTAATTGAACTTTTCAATTTTTATTTTTAGAAACAGGTTCTGTCTATGCAGTTCAGGCTGGTCTTGAGCTCACTTTATAGCCCAGGCTGTTCTCCAGTTTGCAACAATCTCCCTGTCTCAGCCTCCAGAATGCTAGGATTACAGGTGGAACTTTTTTTTCCCCCAGTTTATTTGTTTTTCTTTTTTTTTTTTTTAAATCCACTTTATTCAAAGATGAAAAAAAGAGAAGAGGAAGGAGGAGGAGGAGAAAGAAGAAGAAAAACTACAGCAGAATTTCAAAGCACATCAATCAGGAGGAACTTCTTAATTTAAACAATATACACAAAAGCCCTGGGTTCCATCCCCAGTAGCAAACAAGAACAAAAAAGAGAGAGATGTGTGTTGAGATGGTTACCTCAGGAATGTTTTGAGCCTGTGAAAATCCAATCACATAGTATTTTGTGTAGAAAAAACAGAGCTTAGGCCAGGGGACTCAGAAGGCTGAGATTCTCTAGCAGAACATGCTGGCTCCTCACGTCAGCTGGGGAGAGAGAACCATGTGAGGGGCTGGTGGGCTGGGCAGCAGTCACAGGAAGCAGAATCAGAGGTGGTCAACAGAAGGTATGCCTGACTCAGGACGGACACTGAAGAAGCATTGAGATGCTGGGGCACTCTGAAAGCACATTTGATATTCAGAAGTAATGGTTAGCACACGAGAAGCTTCCTGCAAGGTTGTAAGCTGGGACTGCCCCTCAGCAGATCTGCACACTTTAGGGTATTCACATGACAGTTCTGTGCAAAACACCCACAAACACCCTTGCAGATTCCTGAATGAAAGAGGGCTGAATAGCTTCATATCCCAGGGCACCTTTAAACCTGCCCATCTCAGAGATGTTGGGAGCTCTGCCTTCAGGTGTCGGTCCCCTTCCCCCTGCCCAGAATTGGGTATGGCCAGTGTGTAGTGGGGCCAGGCTTGAGCCCACCCATCCTAAGGGATACAGAGATGGAAATGACAACCCTCCCAACACACACCCCCACAACAGATGCATAAAGAATATTGAAAAGAATGGCAGAGACGTCTTGGCAATACAATTTAATAGTGCCCATTGCTTCCAGGAAAAAGACCTTTGTCAGTAGTCACTGCTGAGTGAAAACATGCATAATGGCAGGCAGAATTCCAATAAATGCTTCTGCTTTTAGGAGCCACTGATTGTTATGCTAAGAATTCCTTCTTATTTAGGAAAGGTTTGGGGACCCTTCTAGCAACTATCATGTTTACCCAGCAAACTGGATGGCAGAGGTATAAATAATCTCATTTTACAGTTTTCCCATCATCTACTGCCTGGGATTGCATGAGGAGGGCTTCCTGACAGTGCTGCCACCACTCCATGGTAGGAAGTGGCTACCACAATCTGCCAGGCATTCCCACAATGGCCACTGTGCAACCCATACGTGGATGGCGCATGGAGCATCTACTGCACAGTGTATACACAGCCTAAACAAGTCCAGTGCCTACAGAAGCTTGACAACTTTATTTTCTTCTTTTGTAGACTTTGTAAAAATGTGGGTTATTAATAGTAGCATTTAGCCGAAAACTCTACATCTGGCTATTTTTTTAATCAAAAACAAAGGATAGATGACGAAGACAGGAGCTGGCAGGCACAGCACTAAGATGGAGTGGAGAGAATCGGGCTCAGTGCATCCTGCCCCTCAGCACACCTTGCCCCTCAGCATTCTCTCCTTTGGGCTCCTGGCCTACTGCAATAGTGAATGCAGCTCTGTGAGAGAGAAGCATGTAACCTGCTGCTTTTGCCTGGTCTGAAGCAACAAGGAGCCAGGTTTTATCCTACCTCAAACTGGCAGAGTGGAATTCTCTGTTAGAACATATACTTGGACAAGGTGTGCAACCACATGAGCTAAAAAGGATATTCCAAAATATGACAGTATGACTATTAAAATGAAGCCCCCCAATGAAATATGAAAACCTTTACCAAAAATAGTTTATTGCACAAAATTTAAGGAATTCCCAAGCACATTTATATTTATAAAAAAATCAACATGCTTCTTACAGGTACAAACTGTTACACATGGTGATGCCCTTTCCTAGAACTGCACCAGTCTGATCAACTATTTTGTGAGGAATCTTTTTAACAAATGGATAGCTCAAAACCACTGAATTTTTGAGACACTTGAAGACAGTCCTCAAGCATCTTACCCAAAGCCATAGACTGAAATAGAGTAAGACCACAGAGTTATTTACATCAGGGGCCTTTGAAAAGAATGCCCCATGACAGTTCCCTTTCAAATATGCAGCTCCCTTTCACTCCCAGAATCTTTACACACAACGCTTAAATTTTTGTTAAAAATCATGAAAATATGAATAATGTATGTTATTCTGTAGGCTCACAGCATTTGTAGTATCCCTATACCAAGGAAAAGACGTTTACACTGAGCAAGAGTTTAATCTTCCTGATGTGGTGTACTACGCTGTCTTCTTAGGAGGCCAGTCCTGTCCCTTGGACCCAGACCTGAGCAGTTTCATGCACTATGAAAACACTGCCTGTTACTTCTTCCAAGGAGTAGAGCAAAGGTGTATAAATCTGTGAGATCCGTGGCATTGACCTAACATACACCATGAAAAAAAAAATTGATGAAGACCACACTGAAATAAATTTTTTTTGAACATAAATAATGACATCATCAGTCCTTAAGCCAACACTGCCTGCAACAGAAGATGACAGACAGTGTGTTCCTGAGTCACACACACACACATCCACTGCAATGGAAAGCTGTCTCATACAGTACTACTCCAGGCCTGACTAGTCTCCCACAAGTGACTCTCAAAACCCCCAATTCTGCCCACAAGCACAATTGCTGGAGTCCCTGAAGAATCTAGATGTGGGAAGCAGAAGTGCAGGAGAGTCCCCTGGAGATAGGAAAAAACCCTCAGCAATCAAAAGCAGACCATTTATAAACCCAACCTCTCTTCCAGACAACTTTGCAAGGAAGCAGACAGGCAGCACCAGCTTGAGCACAAGGCCTTAGGTCCAGCACTACAGGCGTCCTCAAAACCAACACACACAGATGGACAGGGCTGGGGCCAGGAGAGCCAGGCTCTTGGAATCAAGAGTGCCAGGCAATGGGGCTGGCACAGGCTGGTGGTGGAGCCAGGTGCAAGGGATGAAGGGGTGCAAAACAAGAGGGGCTGCTCTTCCTAAATGGAGGAGTCAGGATAGCCTGCCTACTCTTTCCCCAGAGGAAAGCATGGTGGCTTGGGAGAAAGCAGCTCTTGCCACAGAATGTGCCCAAGGGCTACTTTTGGTGTAGCACTAAAACAAAAGATAATATAACCAAAATAAATAAGGTGAATTACCATTTCTCTCTTCTAATGGTACAAGAACAATTTAGTCAAAAACAATGTCCAACATAGATTAAAAAGTAGGATATATTTATAATGCAGTTTTCAAGTGTTACTTCAAGATTAACCCTGTACAAATGATATATACATTTAAGAAATTACAATACTTCTAGGGAATTTTTTTTTAGCCACCAAATATCTTTGTGGTTAACTACTTTATATATCAATTAACCTAACAGTATATTACAAAAGAACACAAACAGCTTAAAAATTCCTTGCTGTTTTCTCCACAAAACAGATACAAGCAATATACTCTAAGGACAGCACAGTGGGCCTGATCAGCAATAACTCCAAAGCCTCATGTCAGAGGGTCCTGAACCTTCCTCTCGTCCTTCCTTCTAACTTGCAACAGTAAGTACTGTGTTAGATTTTCTTAGTAAACTAGGGGTGGAGGTTGGGGATTTAAAGACCTCGTCTTTCCCAGCCAGGCTCTGCTGCATTAGGTCCTTACACGGGAAACTGTCATACTTGGCATGGATCTTAAATAAAGCATCAGACTCCAAGCCCCCACTCTGAGGAAACTGCAGGGACCTTGCCTGTGGCACCTGTGAGTTTCTTCCAGACATCACAGCTGACTCCAGGGGATGCTAGCATCCGTGTTGCAGGCCCTGGTGAACACCGTCACAGGAGGCCTACGGCCCACGTGAGGGTCAGACTCTCCTCCTCTGCTTTCTCCCATACCCTGTGCTTGCATGACAGGTCAGTGTGGAGACCTTAGTGTCCTCATTTCACCTGCTTAGCATTCAACCGAGATGGATCACACCAGGTCAGCAGCCTGACAGGCCAACGTCATAAACTGATGAAGAGACTGGGCAGGAAGGAAAGACCTCCAGAAAAAAGTGAAAATAACAAAGAATATATATAATTTTTTTTTAAGATAGCTGTATGTAGTTTAGGCTGGCCTAGACTCACTATGTAGCCCAGGCTGGCCTCAAACTTGAGGTGATTCTCCTGCCTCAGCCTCCCATGTGCTGGGATTACAGGCATGTGCCACCACACCCAGCTCGAATCTTTTCTGTGCAAGAATTTTTGGCTTTAGAAGGTACAGTAAATAAAATATACTTCTTAAAATATAGTTTTTTGACTGATAACCTTAAATCCTACATGTACGTTATTTCTGAACAAATTTTCAAATGGCAATCAATGAAAAGATAATCAGGTCTTTCTTAAGTAATATATGCATATGCTTGTATAAGATTATGATTTTCAGTGCTTATATACACATCCTACAGTGGGATGGCTATTGAAAAAAAAAAAACTAAAAAGTGCAAACGTTTCTGCAGGAGACTAAAGTTCTTGCTAAGTGGGATGGGAGAAGCCTGTCCAGAAAAGCCTCCACCAGGAAACAGTTGGTGTACAAGTGTCACCCATACTCATTGACACCTCCTCTTGCACAAAACCTACCAGACATCCAGAAACTCCCTCTTGAGCTCTAAACTTAAGGGGCTTCTAAGATTTGGTCATTTTATGGGAAAAGCTAGCTGTGGTTCCCAATGACTATTTCTGTAATCCTTGACTCTCTTATTCTGTTATCTTACTCATTAAAGGCAAAAACAAAACTTAAAATTTTCATCTTTCAGGAAAATGAAGAGCATATAATTAAATAAATAATATTGGAAATGCACACTGCTTCACGCAGCTCCATGTTGCCCTTGATGGTATTGGTGGTCACTGCTCCAGGCCTTCTCTGGGTGCCCTGCTATGACCCTGCTGCTGGGTATCTCCCCGGGGGTGGGTGTGCTCTCCTGGGGGGGTTTCCACCTGGGTCCAGGAGGACAGGGACTCATGCACAGTGATGGTGTGTTCCTCCATCTGTCGCTGCAGGCTGTCCATCTCCTGCCTAGGAAGAAAGAAGAGGCAAAGGACCCAGATTACACAAAGGCCAGACATAAGCCATGGTCCACAGCCTCCTCTGACAAGCTCGAGCCGATGGCACCTTGCTCTCTAGTACAGGTAGCACCTCAGAGGCCATGGAACCCCTAACCAGAGCCAGCAGAACCATCGAGGTTGGAAGGCAGGGCTCTTGGTCCTCCCTCCACCCTGAGCTTCAGCTTCAGGCAGACACCTAGAGCCATGCAAATGACACACCTGATGGCCTGATGCAACCAAGTCACTGTGACAGTTGCTAATTGAGGCCAGTGTCACACATAATTTCCATTACATGGTCCCTGCCCCTGTGGCCCCCCCATGACCATGACATGGACCTTTTCCTGTCTGATTGATGGGTGCAGAAAGTCAGGGCTTTGCTTTCTGAGGGTATATTGAAGCAACTCACTCCCAGAAATCTTCACCTCACGACATGGAGCAGAGGCTCAGCCCATGAGAAGCCCCCACTTCCTGACCACTTGCACTAGCATTGCTGCCTTCCTGCCAGGAGTAACTCCTCCAAGTCAACCCTGCCACACATCTTTACAGTTCATGCAGCAGGGTGCAGGACATACTTGAGCTGCTGCAGACAGCTGTTTAGGTTCTTAAGAGGCTCCTTGCTGACGGTGGGTGGAGGTCTCAGCAGCTCCTCTAGCAGTGAGGCGGGGACAGGGCAGTCAGGGATCTTGATGGGTGTTGCTGGGCTGGAAGAACTGGCTTCACTCTTTGGTTCTTTCCTCTGTTTGTCAAAAGATATCATTAGCTGCCCCAAGGGCCTTATCAGTCCCCCAACCCTCAATCAGATGAGTGCGTGCCTGACGGGGACCTCTGCCAGGTCACTTTCCTGGTCTTTGTATCAGTACAGCCTGACTATACAGGAATTCAAAGAACACTTGGGTGAGCTGGTTATGGAGGCACAAGCCTGTAATCCCAGCACTCTGCAAGGCTAAAATAAGAGGAACAAAAGTTTGAGTCTAGTCTAGGCAGCTTAGCATCTTAGGGCATTGTGTCAAAATAAAAATACTTAAAATTGGGGGTGTGCTGGGGATTTAGCTTGGTGCAGAATCCCTAGGTTCAATCTTCAGTACAGAAAAAAAAAAAAAGAAAGGAATGTAGGTAGCTTTGTTGATCACAAATGGCAAAGCTTTACTCATAACTCGTAACAAATCACAAATGATCTACGTCTGGACACTCAAAGAGGATGTGGCTGAGCTCTAAAATGAAGCTCAGGCAGGAGCTCCCCAGGCACAGCTCCTACTCTGAGCTTTCCTATGAGATTAAATAGTACTCCCAACTTACTAGACTTCCTTCTCTATGACAGATAGGTTTTTTTCCCCTCTTCTTCAAGGACATTGATCCCAGGGAGCTACATCCCCAGCACTTTTTATTTTGAGACAGGATCTCAAGATAAATAAATTGCCTAGGCTGGCCTCAAACTTCTAATCCTCCTGTCTCAGCCTCCTGAGTAGCTGGGACCACAGGCCTACATAACTGCACTCAGCTAGGACATATAGCTTTTGATAGATAGTAAATGATGCTAAATAACCTCTGAGTCAGTGAGAGGTCTTTGTCCCTCCCCACTGTGATGCTCATGTGGACTGAGTGGAAACCCACTGCCATGCTGGCACCTGTGCAGGGCTGGCAGAAGAGCAGGGCCACTCCACCACAACCACTCTTTCATCTGGCTTACAAAACTTATTACAACAAAATGGTATTTGGATTCATGAAAAGCAGCAAACTTTCCATTGGAAAAGGAAGCAAAGTAAAATAAATTACTCTGGTGTCCAAGTAGAATCTACTGCTATCTTTTTTTTTTTTTGGCTTTTTGGCTTTTTGAGACAGGGTCTCCCTATGCAGTTCAGACTGGCCTTGGGTTCACTTTGTAGCCCAGGCTGGTCTGGAACTTGCAAACAATTCTCCTTGTTCAGCCTCCCAAGTGCTGGGATTACAGCTGTGCACCACCATGTCCAGCTCATCATTTATTTTTACACTTAACTCTCTAGCAGACGCAGGCTAGCCCAGGGTACACAGGCAGGCCTAAGCCCTACCTTGGCCATGCCTCGGCGGAGATCCTGGTGGAGTTGCTGGTTTTGCTGAAGCAGAGTCTTCATGTTGTTCTTTAGCTCAGATACTTTAGCTTGGAGCATGAATTTATCCTTCTGGGTCATGGACAGGTCTTCATGCACTATCTCCAGCTCAGATCTGATATTCTATGGAGATTGAATTCAGATTTTTAAAAGCAAGATCTAAAACACTGTTAAGACATTGGTTTGTATGTCACTTCTGGTGGAGTGACTTTTATTTGTTAAAGAAGTTTTTATGAGAGTTTTTATTGGAAATAAAAAGGAGAATAGCTTCTGGATTTTCAGGAGGGGTCCTGAATGGGGTTCCCCTGGACTTTTATAGGATGGAATGTAATATGGCTGCCTTTCAGCAGTTTCCTTCCTATCCACCACAACTGCGAAGGGTCCAGGGACAATCACATCTCAAACTACAGAGCTAAACTCACAAACAAGCATTTTCCATCTGGTTGCCTTCCATGACAGCCCCAAGAATATAACTATTCCTGGGAGTTAAATGAGCTATGACTGTGATTGTGGTCATTTCCTTCCATGTGAGGAATCTTAGCAAGTCCTTCTGCTCAAGGGAGAACTCTGCCCCAAGTCTTTGCAGAGAAGATGACTCAGGGGACAGTCACCTGCCAAAAGTATCATCAGAGCCCAGAAACAGACACCTGTAGCAGCTGCTGTGTTCCTTCCAGCTCCTTCCTGCCCTGCTGCTCTGATAGGTCCAGCTGCTGCCTCACAGACTGGAGCTCTCGCTCCTTCTGATCCAGCTCCCACTTGAGATTTTCCATCTGAAGGGAGAAAAATCGTATGAATGAGAGAATTATAAAGTGGTGCTCTTATACTAGAAAATGGCTGTATGCTACTTCTGCTTATCTTTTAATATTTAGCAAAACGTAAGGATTCCATTCTGAGCACATGGGGCATGCAGTCGGGGCCCAACTGTCACCTCTTGGCTCCCCGCAGGCTGCTGGCTCAGTTGCTCATCCAACTGCTGCTGCAGGAGCTGGAGCTGGGTGTGGGCCTCTGCCAGGTCCGCCTGAAACTGTGCTATCTCCTGGGAGTGTTTTCCCTCGCGAATCCTGGCATTAGAAAAGGTAAGAATGAAGTAACAGCACCTTCCCAGCTTGCCCTCTACTCTGAATGTGGCCTTTGTATTACAGCTATCCTGGTGAGCTCCTGACTGCTCACCTCAGGCCGCAGCCAGTGCTGTGTGCTTACAATACTGCCCCTGGCTCTGCAAAGCCCTCTGGAAGACAAGCTCTGTCCAGGAGCACCCATTCCAAGACAAAGTGGGTAGAGAACCCTAGGGTTATGGAGTAGACATATTCATCCCCAGGCCTGGTGATGCCTCAACATGTCTGAGTTTATGCTGCACTAGTGTGGAGCTATAAGGACCCCTTGATGCTTAAGACAGGGTGAGCAGGCATGCAGATCCCTGTCCCAGGGAGGACAAGTAAGGCAGAAGTACACCAGGACTATGAGGCTTCTTGGACAGATGAGTGATCTTTCTCTTGATTGGTCCCTAAAACAATGAGGTAAAAGCTGCCAACTACTTAGTGAATCACAAGTAGGAGACTCTGGCAGCCGGCCTCCACCAGGTCACCTTGCTGGGCAGGTGGCTGCCCGACCCACTGTGTGGTGCACCATGGCCCATCACTCACTGCAGCTCATCAGCCTCGGTCTGCAGTGTCTGCACCAGGTGCTCCTTGGCCTGCAGCTCTTTCTTCACCTCACTCAGTTCCATGGTGGCTGCCTTGAAGTGGCGGCGGTTATGGCCAGCTTCCACCCTGGCAGCAGCCACCTATAAAGGAGGACAAAGCTAGCATTACACACACATGAGATGCCCTATGGGCACCAAATGCCTGAGTTCCCAACAGGCCTGAGGGTGCCTGCTACAATGCCAGCACACAGCAACAGGATGCAGTTGCACATTAGTTCATGACTGTCAAATGTTCCCATCTCTCTAGTTAACTTTATTCATGCATTCTTGAGCGATTTAATTTTCCATCATATTAGCTAATAAATCTATCAAGTCTATTTATCATGTAACTAGTCTCCTATACTTTTCAGAACTAACACAGATTCTATCAAGATTTCTAAGAGGAAAGCAAATTCTCAGAAGTATCTAAAACATTTAGGTAGGCAAGGTGACACACTCTTGTAATCACAGCACTCAGGAGGCTGAGGCAGGAGGATCATTAGTTTGAGGTCAGCCTGGGCTAAACCCTATTTCAAAAAAATACTAAAAAACAAGCAAAGAAAAGGAGAACCAGACCAGGGATATAGCTCAGCAGTGCAGCACTTGCCTGGCAAGTGCCAAGGTTATGAGTTCAATCCTTGGTACCAAAAAATTTTAGAAGAATAAAATTTTTTAAAAAATCCATTTTTAATAATTTATTTTTCCTGTCTAATAGTACTAACAGGCACTTTACTTAAAAGAACTCTTACCTATCATTAGAAAGACAGCTCCAGGCAGATGTACATGTAGCTCAGTGGTAGAATGCTTGCTCAGCAAGCACAAAGCCCTGAGTTCAATCCCAGCACCACAAAAACAAAACAAAAAAAAAGAACACAACTCATATGGAAGATACTAATAGTATTGTCATTAGGTAGCAATCCAAGAGTTCTAACTTTCATCTCTGTGTTCTTTAAAATGCTTGATCACCATGTACTATTGTTAAATCAGGACAACCCTAAATACATTTAGAGAAAAAAAAAAAAAAAAGCGAAATTTGCAACTGTTCTAAAAAAAAAAGAAGGCTGGGCATGGTGGTACATATCTGTTATCCCAGCACTCAGGAGGCTAAGGCAGGAGGATCACCTCAGTTTGAGGCCAGCCTGGACTACAAACTAAATTCAAGGCTATCTTGAACTGCACGGTGAAATCCTATCTCAAAAAGGCAAAAATTAAAAAAAATATATAATAAAAAAATAAAGAAATCAAAGTCACATATACATTATTTATTTCTCCCAGCATTTTTATTTATAAATTTCCTAGTTAAGTCTTTTTTTGTATGTGTGTATTACTGACTCAGGGCCTTGTGCATGCTAGCCAAGCACTCTACCACTACATCCCAAGCCCTTTTTATGTTGTATTTTGGGACAGGGTCTTGCTAAGTTGCCTAGGTTGGCCTTGAATTTGCAGTTCTGTCTTGGCGCCTGAATAGCTGGTGTTATGGGCATGTGCAACCATGTCTGGCTATTTATGTCTTCTTTTAAGATAAGAATAAACATTCAGCAGGAAGCTCAGATTCCAACGGAGAAAAAAAAGGGCTGTGCCACAGCATGCTGCAGTTAACTCCTACACAAAAAAGGCTGCAAAAAGCATTTTTCTCATCTGTATGTCACCCACATGGGCACTGTGCATGTCTAACTCAGCACTGCAGGACACAGACACTTGCTCCTAACAGAGATTAATGTGCTCAGCCTGTCCCCTTTGAGCCACATGACTGTGTAGCCATCTCATCTGGTGCCACCTTCTCCTGACCAGTGCCAGGTCTTCTGTGGTTTGTCATCATTACACAGCATGGACAACACTATTCTCTGGAGCAGAGCCCTGGAAAAAGCAAAGCTGAAAAGGTACCTTCCTAGGCCCCTGTGGGCTGTGGGTGGGAAGCTGGACACACACCTGCTCCTTGAGGCTGCTCACTTCCACCTTCTCTCTCTCTAGTGAGGTCTGCAAAGCCTGGACGAGCTGCTTCATCTGGCGGTCCTCTTCCTCTTTACGTTGCAAAACTGCCTGCACCTAGACCGCATTGTAGTAAGACGGTAAGGAGGCACCATTGCAAGAAACTTGTAGACCCCATAGTAGGCACTGTGCAGGGAGCCCTGCAGACTAGGCACACACACCAAAGAGCATTACAGAGAGGAACACTGAAGCCAGAAGGGCCCTGTTATGACAGCAGGCATCTGAGGTCACGGGTACAGTGACATGGTCCCAGTAATAAGTGTATGTTGGGTTATAAACACAGACGCTGTCATGTATGAGAGTGGTGGGAACCCAGGTAAAGGAATGCTCTCTAGAAAGAGTAAGGAGGCACAGTATGGCCCTCCCTGTGTCTCTGAAGACTCCCAGAAATGCTAGCCATCTCTTGGGCCATAGAGCAGGTATGAAACCCACGAGCTAAGAAAAGTGTGGGTAAGACTCAGTTCTGACCCATGTGAGGACACAGGTAAATGTCCACTGACCCTGTTACTGCCTTGAACTGGGAGACAGTCTGCCTTCCCTGCCAGGATCACATGAAAGGAATGAATGATCTCTGGTTTCACATGCAGCGCTCCCCATTGTACCCCTGCAGCTGAGAGATCTATGCTTGTGAGTTAACCAGATTCTCTGAGCTTTTGACAAGGAACCTGCTTTTCCCTGAGTGCTCATGGAAATATGATGTGCATGACATACAGTATACTCAGCCTACCAGATCTCACTGTCCCAGAACCTGGGTCTGAATACCTGGAGATTCAGCTGAACCAGGTCTGCCTCTCTTTTGGCTAGTGCTGTTTCCAAGATGTTATTGTGCTCCCGCAGGGCCGCATTGGACTGCCCGAGGCCTGTGAGTCTCCCTCTCTCATGTTCCAACTCGAGAGCCAACTTCTTATTTGATTCCTCCAGGCGCTTTATCTTCTTTCTGAAGCCTCTGGACTCTTGAAGCTAAAATATCAAAGTGACCAAAATGACCTGCTGTGCTGCACGGAATCATCACATTCTCACAAACAGGAGGGTGGTTGCCAGCACACACTGACATCAATGCATCACTAAGGCTGCAGTGGCCATGGCAGCTGCTCTATAGGGATCCTTCCCAGGAAGAGGGTCCAAGGACTGCACAGCCAACAGAGCCACTGCACAGATGAGCATGGAATGGGCTGGTCTCAACAGCACATTTTGAGATAGGACAGACAGCTAAACAAAGCAAGCAGCCTTGGGAAGGGTAACCGGCCCCCTGGCACCACTGGTGGCTCAGAGGCTGGGAAAGAAGTGAGGGGGCCAAAGGCCTCCATGGCTATAAATAACAGCCCTATGCTGGAGTATGTGCCACATGAAGCTAAAACTGCTTCTTGCTCTAAGTTCTCTTAAAGACTCAAGTTGGCTTTCCTGTTTGAAACCAAAGCCTTCTAACTGGGAATAAGTTTCCAGTATGAATCCCAGTGGCCAGTCTGGTGGATGTCAATGGCTATCACTGTCACTACCCTCTTTAAAATTAATTTTTTTTTTTTTTTTTGTACTGGAAATGAAACTCAGGACCTTGCGCTTGCCAGGTGGGCACTTATGCCACTAAGCTATATCCCCAGCTGGATACAGAGTGCTGGGGACCGTCTACCTTGCCAATGTGCTCTGTGCCAGGCAAAGCTCAGGGTTACCTCGTCCTCCAGCTCTAGCACCTTCTCCCGGGACTCCTCTAGCTCCTGGCTCGTCATGGCAATCACCTCCTGCAGCTCCTTCTCCAGCATCAGCTTGCTATGGCCGATGCTCTGCAGCTCCATTTCCAGGGCCCGGATCCTCTCCTACAGCAGATGGGGCAGTGTCTGTGTCACCAACCCAATGACAGGTCCTCATCCCATGCCTCCCACAAACCTGTAGGTCTGAAGCTGCCTGGCCATGAGCCGATCATGCTCTCACCCACCTACTACTGACCACAGCACTTACACACTGTGACACAAACAGATACTATACACAGACAATGGATCTTCCCATTAAACAGTAAATGGTGTGGGAAAACAGAAAAAGGTCCAATTCACAGCAAGGGCTCTGTGGCTCAGCCATCACGAACACAACACATAACACGTGTGAGCACATGTGCACATACTACACACATGCTTACATACACCAGGCACACACTTGCTGCCATCATGCTGCAGGTCTTGTCCTAAGCACTCTCCTACTGCCATTTAACTACCTCCTGAGGAGGAGCTCTGATTTCCTGACTGAGGATCAAAGACACTTGGTAATAAGACAGACCAAACCTATGACTATCCACAGCTGCAGGTTCTAGAGATTTTATGCCCTCTACCTTACTAGCTGATCCAAAGAATTAAAGAAGAGATATGTATCTTTTTGGTATGAAGAATCAAACTCAGGACCTTGTGCTTACCAGACAGGATATTTTAAAGTAATAAGGAAGACGACCATTGAATAGATACTCCTTCAGATTTTTTTTGGAGTCCTTAGGGATTGAACCCAGGGTCATATGCATGCTGGGCAAGTGCTCCATCACTGAGCCACATCCTTTACTTTCTTTTATTCTAAGGTGGGATTTTCCTAAACACCCCAGCCTGCCCTCAAAATTGAGATTCTCCTGCCTCAGCCTCCCAAGTAACAGGTGTGCCCCATGATACCCCATACCCTCAATATTTCAGCAGTCACTAGGGGAGAAATATTTACTCATTTAAACAAGAAAGCACCATGTTATGAGATAGTCTCTTCTAACTCATGAACTCTTTAAGAGAACAGGAGACAGGAAAACTTCACATGAGAAATACAATGATGAGCCAGGCATAGCAACACATGTCTATAATCTCAGCACTCAGGAGTTGAGGCAGGAGAATCACCATGAGCTAAAGGCCAGCCCTGGCTATACAGTGAGTTCAAGGCCAACAAGACCTTGTCTCAAACAAAACACAAACTAATAAAAACAAGCAAGAAAAAGAAGAAAGAAATACGGTGATGAAGAAGTATAACCAATGTAATGAAAAAATTTACTCAGAAAGAATTTAACTCCTAGTAAAAGTAGCAGACAGATTTAAAGCTGGCAAGGGTATGGGGACTATGAGGCTCGGCATGTGAAGACTGCAGGGTTATACATGTGCCACTTCTCGCCAGCAAGGCTGGCACAGGGACACTGGGCCCCTGTAAGCACCAGCTGCCCCTCTATCCCAGGGCAGGACACAGTACTGGCATTCATTCTAACAGATAGAAGCAGGAGGGGCAGCTCTGGTCCTAGCCCCCAGCCCAGTCCCCTTCTGAGGCTCCTTCTCCCCATCAATCTTCTTGTGCCTCACTTGGGCTCCAACTCTGTCCATCCCCCTCACCCCCACCACTGCATTGGAGCCCAAACCTGCCCATTTTGCTGCCCTTAATGGCCTGCTTCCTGTCCTGCTCTTGCCACCTCTGAGACACTGGTAGAATCAATGCTGCCTCCTGTCTGCCTCTCTTACCTTACTGTCCTAACCTACTGCCTGCCAATGTCTAGGACAGAAGGATGGGAGCAGCTCCAGAGGCGGCTGTCTGGGCTTCATTACTGGCAAGGAAGGCCAAGCCTGAGCTCCTTCCACCAAAAAGGTCCCCTTTGTCCCTCCATGGCCTCCTCCTACTGCCAAGCACTGGCCCAGCCCTTCTGTACTCCGCCCTCAATCAGTCTTTCCATTGTCCACAGCCTAAGACCCTGGACTACACAGCCAGGGCAGAGTGCAGGGCAGTTCTCACTTGTACCTTGCAGGCAGAGCAGGGTTTTGCCACACCAAGGAGACTCCTCGGTGAAAATAGGTCCCCAGTGCACACTGCCCAGGCTGATGAGGCTATGGTACCATGCACAAGTGACTGATGATACTTGTAGTATTTCAAAGAAATATGACCCACCCTTTTCAGTTCTACCAAAGTTCTCTTTTAGATGAGTTTAGAGAGGAAATGTTTATAAAAAGTCCTTGTCCTACACTCAAGAGTCTCAGCAGCTCTGATGAGGCGAGGCAGTGTTTACCTACATGTAGGACAGGGTCACTGCCACTGCTGGTGCTCTGGGCTCTGAGCTGGATCAGCTCTGTGTCTGCAGTCTCTTTGGCAGCCAGGGCCTCCTGCAAACGGCGGCTGAGGATGCTCACAGCATTCTCATAGGCCTTGTGCTTTGTCTTCATCTCCTTCTGGGCACTGGTCAGATCTGAGCCCAGCTGTTTCATCTTCTGCTTCTGCTCTGTAATAGCCCTGGGACAAGATGAAAGAGACACAGAGGAGGCAGCTGAGCTCCCATGCCATCACCTAGCTTCCTGGGCCTAGCACTAAGGGTCAGCAGATGACATCCCATTCACCCTCAAGGGCTGGGCAGGGGTCAGACCCAGGCTTACCTACACCCTGATACTTTCCCCAGCCTGGATTGCCTAAGGGAGCATGAGGGCAGGAAGCAGGTGCCTGTCCTGGTGGCCCTTGGAGGAGAAAGGTCACCCATGGTAGGTACCTCCACAAAGCCAGAGAGGAAGCAAGAG
>PVJX010026596.1:0-25640 GCA_004027295.1 Dolichotis patagonum
TGATGATGATGATGATGATGATGATGATGATATTAGTTTTGCTTTTGTTTTATTCTGAAAAACAAAAAAGTAATGCCTAATATTTGCAAACCAGGCTGGTCCTCACCATTAGCTGTTTTGCGTTAAATAAAAGAACAGTTTTACAGAATAACTTGAAAGTAAGCTACTCTGAAACCATGATAAAGTGAGACCACGAAAATAAGAACATTTTAAAGTCCTTCTAAGCCCAGACAGAAGCAAGGTCACTGCCTAACACGAATACAAATGTCAACTATGTCCCTTTTTAGTTAATATGAGTGACTATTTTTTTCTTTTCCAATCATACATTTTTCTCTATCCTATTTTTCCATTTCTAAATAATATTCATAAAGATAATCAATCACAAAGTTACCCCTGATTCTTTATACAGTGAAATGCAGGAAAAAAATTCCTGCTACCCTAAAACTTCAAATTCTGCTAACAAAAGTGTAAATCCTATAATAATCCATTTCTACTATTCTTTCTTTGGAATCGCCTATTATTACTCAAAGTACTCATTTTCACTGATAGCAGTGAATAATAACTTCAGCTTAAATTGTTTAACTGATAATCATAACTAAAATGCACTGCATTCATATGTCTACCAACAATAATATTGAAAATTTAAAATGCATACCTCATGCAAATGTGTATTAAACAATTGTCAAAATTTCATTTAATCTATTAATTAACAGGAGGAGTGAGAAGTGATGAAGCTGGTTCAAAGAAAATATTTCCAGAAAGAAATGGTTCTTTATACTCATTTTAATAACAGCAAGAAGAAATACAGAATCAAAACTGATTTGACAGAGTAGAAAAACAACTTTGCTATCATTTCTACTGAACAGACTTCTGTAAGTAATTATGTAAATATCAACTAATTCAAATATTAAGTCACAAAATTAACACAATGTAAAGTTTACTACAACAAAAAAATTCTAAGATGAGCTTGCCAGATGCTGTGTTAAGATAACATGGAAATGATGTGCTGTATTCTCTACTATAAATGTGTCTCAGATATTTTAAAAAATATCTTCCTGAAATATAGCATATAGAAATTAGATTATCAAAATATGTTGGAGGAAGGCATGAGAAATATGAGTGATTATCTCTCAAGAATTATAGCACACAAACAACTGTCTTGCCAAGTAAGAATTATGTTATATCAGATTCATAATATTCTTTAAGATTTCTCTCTACATTCAATAAATAAGAAACAATGCTCTAAAACCAAGAGAAATAAGAAGGATGAAAATCAGAATTCTTAGGATCATTTTCCTTAAATTTTGTCAGACAGGCTTGACAATTAAAAAAAGAAATTATACTGAAGAAATAAATTAGCAGTGTTTATATGTCAATAATTTGTTACATGCATGTACCTGGAAGGTCTGGTTCATTGGCCCAATTGCTAGGGACAATTCCAGATTGTAACTACTATTAGCAACATGATTTTTGACAAGTTTATTACATTTCAGTGTGAAATAGTGACTGCAGAGACAGAAAGAATAACTTTTTACACAATTAAAATTTATTAATCAAGCTTGTATAAGAAAACAATAATGAATGCAGGAAACAGTCTTCTAGTATTTACGAAACCAGTCCAATGCCTTTAGGGATAATTAAATGAGACAGTAAAATAAAGTGTGAAACAAAATATTTACTGTTTGCAAAACTGGAAAATACTATCATAATATAAAATAGTTTATTTACATGAATGTGTAGACAGAGAGCAAAGATGTCATAAACTCATACAGGTTAGCTATATTTCCAGCAATATTTTACAATGTTAATATTCTTAGAAAAATACGTGTTTTTAAATATTTAGCAGGCAGCCACCACAGTAAAATAGATCTTTGATATATTCTGTTTTCATTGTAGTGTGAATAGATAGACAGATGGAAATATTCACATTGACTTGTCAAAAGATAGAGAAAAAAGAGGAAGATAGAAGGTATATCCGATGCATAAACATCATCTCATCAGGTAAGTACATAATTGCAACTTTCTATTTTAATGTTTCTTTAATCAAGAATGCTTATGCTCCATTGTTTAAGTTTCAGATATTATCTATAATCATTGAAATCAACACCTGTTCTACTAATTTTAAATGTAGAAAAATTTTACATTCACTTGTAAAAGTTTAATTCTTACATTAGTTTTTTATTCTACTGAATATGTATCAAAGATTGTCACTAAGATTTTCCATCTTCACAATAACATGAATCCACAATTTTAGCATAAATGCATAACTATAGAATAATTTTAAATGATTTTATAGGTATCTACAAAATGAGCTATAGCTTAACAAAAGTTATGGGAAATTGATAAATTATTGAGACATTAGTAATAACATAGTTGAACATATTGTCTCATTTATTTTACATAAATTTTATTTTTAAAACTTTATTTTGATTTTATATTCAGTTATTCCTAAATAATAGTCACTTGTACTAGCTTTTAACTGAAAAAAATTAACATCTTGTCAGTATACAAAATACTATTCAAGATAATTAAAAACTCACTGAAGCAAAATGTTTAGTTCATGTGATGCATAGTGAAATAGAGAAAGGAATTGTAAGAAGTAACAGTTAAAGTCCTTCAAATAAACTGTAACACTGCATAGAATATTTTTTACAAGCAAAATACATTACATCAAGTCATATGTTACTATAGAATTGTTGAAAAGACATACATTTATATGCAAGTTAAGGAATATAAAATAAGGAGGAAGAAGACTTAATAGCAATATCATTTTTTCAGAGTACTAAAACAGTGAGTTATCTGAATACCACAAATACCAATAAAATATTTTCCCAGGTTAATAAGCAGAGATATGGACACTCTGAAGAAATAAGGTAAAATGCTGACATAGTTCAGACGGGGCCAGCAATGCCTTGCGAGTGAAATCACAAATATCTTAGAAGATCAATGTGAATGAAAAATGTTGTGTGCCGTATCCTCTGTACTTGACTTACTCAATTGGAAATGGCATTTTGGGAAAGGCAGTTATTATGCAAGGAATTCTTGCTTAGAGTAAAACAGCAGATAGAAAATAGCACAAAAAGCCAAGAGAAAAGAAATAAGAATTGCTGAGAGATTTTCAGTATTATCTCCCAGGGAAATAGAATTTGTAGTTGATTTCTTTCCTGTAAATAAATGGCAAGAGATCACAGATCTGGCAGTGAAAATATGAAAAGAAATGGGTTCAGCATTCAAGAAACCTACAGGCAAAATATTGCAGTAAATGAGTAAAAGTAAACAAAATTGGTAAAGGTGATTTTAAAAGTGGTTGTAGTGTGTACTGCTAGGACAATAGCGTAAAGAAGTGACAGTCCAGCTTCTCTAGGAGCGTTGAAAAGGTATTACAGGATGGTTCTGTGGTAGATGTTCACAAGTGGGCAGATGGTGGCTAGATAAGCAGAAAGGGTGACTGAACCATTCTCATGCACTCAAACCAAACTATAGTTTTTCCTCACAGATTAATAGGAAGAGTAATTTCTGGATGTAGTTTAATTCTGGGTGTAATTTCTGGATTAGTGACTAAAAGTTTTGCACACTCAAGCAAGTAACTGATTAGAAAGGGTTTGGATACTGTGCTAAAGTACTTGTACTTTCAGTTCAGAAAATACATAACTGATGGTCTGTTAAAAAATGAGGGTTAGATGGGGTATGGCGGTGCACGCCTGTAATCCCAGCACTAGGCAACCTGAGGCAGGAGAGTCATTGTGAGTTCAAGATCAGCCTGGGCCACAAAGTGAGCTCAAGACCAGCCTGAACTGCATAGCAAGACCCTGTCTCAAAAAGACACACCAGCAGGCAAGCAAGCAAGCAAGCAAAGAAACAAAGCACAAGGGTTAGAGAGGCCTCATCTTCTTAACAGAATTCTAAATAGTGTGTACAGACAAGTACCCTCTGAGAGACAGAACTTAATTCCTCTCTTCTTGGGAGTGTGCAAACTGACTGACTGATTTCTGCACACTGGGGTAGAGAAACAATGCCAAGAATTACCTTAACCATGATCAAGGTTAACTTCAGCAATATCAGTTTATTTTGGTACCCTTTGCCTGTTTGAGGAGGAATATTCGCCTCTGTTGTTCCCAGAAAACACAACCAAATCTAGTAAAGAAAAAATATTGGTATTCTAAAAATGTCTTCAACCTGTATTTTTTGTGACTATGAACATCATGAAAATAAGAAAACGTTGGAGGCTTTGGCAACACTTGTAAACAATAAGAAAATTGGTAGTGAGATGTAATGTAATATTTGGTTGAGATCTTGAACAAGATGATATTTATTTATTTCATTATTTATCTTTTTGAGACAAGGTCTTACTATGCAGTTCAACCTGGCTTTGAACTTAGTGCGTATCCCTGGCTGACCTCAAAATCACCTCAGTCGTCGCACCTCCGCTGCAGTACTGCTTGGGATTACACACTTGGGATTCCCACTTGGGATTCCCACAAGTGACAATGTGGCATTTATTGAAAATGCTGTGCCAGTTTGTGGCAAACAGTAATGTATCAAAGTTGACTTCTTAGTTTAAAAAATTAATGTGCTATGATTCCATAAGATGGTAACATTCAGTATGAGAAAAATGTGTGCTACCTTTACAACTTTGGTGGCCACCTAAAATGATCCTGAAACTAAAGTTTAAAAAATAAAAATGTGAAGGCAAAGCTTAAAGGCAAAAACCAATAACAAGTGAACTAGTAGCAAAGAAGCTACTTAGGAAAGGGTTGATGGTGGTGTAAGATCATGGGTGAGAAAAGGAGATGAATTTTGAAAATGTATTTGTCAACTTTTTGTCACTAAGAGGAAATAGCTGATCAAAACCACTTAATGGAGGAAAGACTGATTGACCCACACTTTTAGAGGCTTCAGTACATGGCTGCTTTCCACGAAGACAGAAACATCAGGACAACTGTGCGTGGTGGAGGAAAGCTTCTGACATTAGAGAAAGTGATTCATGGCAACCAGGAAAGACAGAGAGAGAGAGAGAGAGAGAGAGAGAGAGAGGGAGACAGAGAGACAGAGATAGGGAGACAGAGATAGAGATAGAGATAGAGATAGAGATAGAGAGAAAGGAGTCAGGGACAAGAGTGTACTTTTCCAAGTTTCCAAGCTTGGGGATGCAGCTCAGTGAATGATTGGAGAATGAGACAGAGAGACAGACAGAGAGACAGACAGGGAGATAGAGAGACAGAGAGACAGACAGAGAGAGAGAGAGACAGGGAGACAGAGAGACACAGAGAGAGAGGGAGAGAGAGACAGAGGGAGACACAGAGAGAATGGAAGGATAAATGAATGGAAGGAGGAAGGAAGGAATGAAGAAAACAAAGAAAAGGAAGAAACTCTTCCAAGTGACTTCCTTCCTCCAAAAAGAGCCTGACTGCTGGAAATTGATGAATGGATTTTCTATGGCTGAGGTTAGCCACACTATGACCTAATAATCTTCCAGAGCCTCACCTCTGAATACCTGAGCCCTTTGGGGGTCATTTTTTAAGCAAACGATAACAGAAATCTGTAATGTTGCTGCTACCCAAAACTTGTTTACTTAATACAGATAGTAAAGTGGTAATTCTTTAGTCAAACAAGCCAGCTCACAGTTGAGTTAGCAAGGTAAAGAATCAATCAGAAAAAATGAAATTTGACTCCATTTCAGTTTCTCTGTATAATATTCATTTAAAACCTTCTAGAAGGTTGTCAGTCTTTAAATATAATTTCTGAAGCTTAGGAGATAAAGTCAGTACTGAGCCTATGGATGGACTTTTAAACTTCTGAGAAGATGTGGACTTCACTTGGAAACAGGAATAAAGAAGAAGACATAGAGATTGAACCAATACTGTAGGGAAATGCAGTCATAGAAAAAATTATGAATGATCCTGAATGTATTATTTTGAAGACAATAAGGAACAGAGGAAGAGTACAAGTTATACAAGAAACAGACTATAGTATCTAGAGTATAATGGTATAGAAATGGCATGAAAGATTACATGTATAGTGGAAAAACCAGGAATAGGGTTAGAAAAACTGCCAAATGGCTAAAATATACGAAAAGAAATCTGGCTGGGTTTCATGAATCAATAATCTAAAATGCATATACAAACCATGATTTCTAAAAATGCATATCTTCATAAAAATGGCAATGTGCAAATGAAAATGAACTTGAGTGAACTTGGAATCCATGATGAACTTGAGTGGAAAATCAATATTTTATGACATTTTATTATGTTTTCAGAAGATAAAGAAAAATATAATCAGGAAAGTGGGCTCAATGAGCAAAGTCAAAGAAATGTAAAAGAATACATTTAATCAGGTTGAAAACATAGGGCATCTGAAAGGCATTAGCAGGATAATGTATTGGGAAAAAATATGGGTTTTTTTGAAATTGAAGGTTTACTAGACAGCTCCTACTATGGTAAATATAAATACAAAATAATGATGAGCTATGTTTAAGTTAGTAAAATTTAGTACTATGAGGATATCTGTTTTCACTTGTTTTAGCGTCAGTTATATTTAATGTAAAGTGAATATGGGAAACCACACTAAATGCTCATGTCATATTTTACCTGATTTTAGATTTAGATATAACTATGAAAAAATTTTGTATGATAAATTATCATTGTAACTCAGTGTGAGAAAATGACTTCCTACATACATATGATTTAAACTTTCAACTTAGTGAATGAAAGTCTTATTGAAATTTATTAGCAAGTCATTGTACCCAAAGATTCTCATTAATATTTAAAATACATTTTTAAAATTAATTTTTGGTATCCTTTAGATATACATAATGATCAAATTTATAGGAAATTTGTAACCTGATTCTTTTTTCCTTCTAACTCTCTCCTCTCTTTTCAACCCCTCATCCCCACCTTATTTACAAAAGCTTTGTTTCTATCTTTTTCTTCTGTTTTCTTTCATTTTCTTATCCTTTCCTTTCCCTCTCCTTCCCCCTTTTCCCCTTTTCATTTAAACATTTTCTTCCTATTTCCCAATATTCATTACACATTATGGCCCTTATTCACTGTTGTGTTTTCTCACAACAGAGAAATGAGATATTTAAACACGTGTGTGTGGTGTATTTCATTGAAGAATATGGTCTCCAGTTGCATCTGTTTACCTAGGAATGTCTCTTGCTTCTCCTTCATAATGGCAGAGTAGTACAAATGGTTACAAAGCAGGCACACTTGCTAGGCATTTATAGATTTTTACCAAAGTTTATGTGACAACTATATGATAGTCAGAATGTAAGGAAAAATGACATCAATTAAACTATATTAGTAGGCTAATTATAAACAATGGCAATAACCAAACTTGACAACAATAACATTTTTACTGGTTTTTTACTGATTAACATTTTTAAGTAAAGTATAAATTTCATGGGTCCTTAAAAAAGTATAGGTTATTAGACTAAATTGAGCAAATTATATGAAAATAAGCTCAAAAATACAAAGTACAATATTTATATCCAATCTCTTTCTGACATCAAATTTACCTTTACTGCAAGTTATTAGTATTATTTTTGGGAGGAGGGATACCAGGAATCGAACTCTTGACCTCATGATTGCTAGGCAGGTTTTATGCCACTGAGTTAAGTCCCAGTTGTATTGTAAGCTACTTATCTCTAGCTCTACCACAACTTTCTCACATAAATACATGTACTCCTGTCTAATATATACATACATAATATAGATTTTAATTAAGTCAATATTTTCCATTAACTTAGTTTAAAATGCAGACAAACTATATGTAATGTCACTAAGCCAGGGATGGTGGCCCAAGCCTGTAATCCCAGCACTCTTGAGCCTGAGGCAGAAAGATGGTTTCAAATTCAACACCAGCCTGGGCTACAAAGTGAGCTCAAGGCCAGCCTGATCTGCATAGTGAGAACCTGTTTCAAACACACACAAAAAAATAGTCATTAGATTTTTGTACCAAGAGTGAACAAAGTAGATGAGAAATATGAGATATGATGGAATTATTCAAATTGTAATATTCTTAAGATTACAAACCCAAATTTTAATAGCACACTTTCATCATATTTTAAAAAATATACTGAAGTAAACAAGATTGTAAATCTGCAATTAGGTACTATTTGGATAAGTAGCATGTAATTGTTGTTATATTGTAAAATGTGACCATATTTTCCATTGATGTTCCTTGTATATGAAGCCCTAGTAGAATTTCAAATTAAATCATAAATTTAAAGCGTCTAGTTTGGTATGCAACTCACCACAAACCTCAATAACAAAAACATAATGTATCAGAGTAGCTTTGTTCCTGACACTCAGTTATTCCCAGTGGCTTTTATCTGTAGCTAAATGCAGGTAGAGTGAATAAACCTGCCTTGAGAGTATTGCCGTTCACTATTTGCATTTCTGAATGAGCAAGATTACTTATGACAACGCTGCTTTCTTCAAAGTTATTTTATATAATGTGAAATGTTGGTGTAACTCACATGTTTTAGTACTGAAAAGGCTGAGTTGCTGACGAGAAGAGTAACTTGATAAATTTGCAACTTTAGCATAATAACACTTCATGCCTTTCTCACACATTGCTTCTGATAATGTAAAACTGCTAAATGGATTGGAATCAGAAAGTAATTAAAGAGACAAGAAATATGTTCTATTTTCTTATCTAGTACAGTCAATGTTATTTTAATTGAGAGTTATGTCATGGAAACCTCTATTACTAAGACAATAACTACCAGCAACTGTTGAATACATAGCTAAAGAGGAGAAATGAACCAACTCAAAAGAGCAAATGTGATTAGTTAAGTGAATGTTAAGAGACACAAAACTCATCTGTAACTATGAGGTCACTAACTCTTGGTCAAATTCATTCAAAATGTCCCACATTGATTATCCTCTATTACATCTCTGAAATTCATGTATTCTCAAGTATTTTAGCCTGCATTTCTCCTCTACTGCTGTGACGTGAGTTTTCCCTGAATTTCCATGATGATATTTATTCATTTATGTACTTGCCTTACTTTTATAGATTGCCACTCTAGGCCACTTATTATTCTGAGTTATTCAGGTAAAGGAAGAAAATAGTTATTTATCTAAGGTATTTTACATTTGAAAGAAAGGAGGAAAGGCAAATAAACACATGATGAAATAAAAATTGTTGTGAAAATATATAATGATTAGCCATGTCTCCCATGCATTTTGAGATCCTTCAATATAAGCACTGACTTTTAAATATGTGCAATTTCATGTGTGTGTATCAGCACGTGCAAGTGTATAATTTCCAGTTTTCAAAGTAAAATGTATTAGATAGATCACGCTGTAAAATACATGTCCTCTGAAACAGCTCATTTATAATTGTTGTCTCTCTGTTTTGCATTTTGCACATCTCATTCTAAAAACCAGCAATTCTCTCTTTTTTTTTTTAGAAATATGTTAATTGCGAATAATGCTTAGGGTAGCTATTGTGAAGGACAAGGATTTGGTATGTGATCTTCAAAACAATATATATTTACTCTGCCCTTATCTTTAGACAGTTATTAACAGAATCCCTTAAACTCCTTAATGCTTTAAATTATGAAATTCACGCATGATAGACACACTGTAAGTTTTTCCCTTCCTTCCTCATCCTCCCTCCCTCCCCTCTTCCCTCCTTTTTTCCTCCCTCCTCTCCTCCCACTGTTCCCCAGTGATAGGGTTTGAACCCAGGCACTGCTCATGCGAGGCAAAGCTCAATGCAGAAACAGCATATGCATCACTTAACCTGGAGGTGATTTCTTACAAGATTCATTTTATGAGTTTTGATTATTAACAAGGTTGGTGCAATTTTCTTCATTTCCCTTGTAATCTTAATTAAAGTTGGAAAATATTTAGCCAGTATTTCTTCAAAATGAGTTTATAAAGTTCATTTCCTTTTTAGGAGTCAATTTACATGAATATTAGACTGATGTGTGACAGCTAAAAACAACCCACACATTTATTATAATCTTATGTTTTGAATAGTTCCTGTCCCAAGGTTCAACTTCATTATTATATTTTATAAAGTATCCAGACATGTCAGGTTTTCCATATGGTATAATTATGTGTAAGGTAAAAATACACTGAAATAGAAAGCTAATTTCTATTTAATATATTAATATTATTAATATTATTAATATAATATCATATAATATTAATATAATAATAATAATAATATATTAATATTATTAATATTTCTAACCTAATAGAAATAGGACATATACATGCATATATCCTATTTCATATATATAATATGTATATATTAATTTGGGTCTTTCTTACATCTTTCATCTAATGATACTATTACTTAACACCACACAGCAGTGAAAATAATGAAGTTACAATATGTTTTACTAATATAGTTTCATTACAGTTGAAATGTACTATTATATTACATTTAATGATTCTGTTGTTTTTAGCATCCATATCTTATCTTAAATTCTTTCTACAAATTGATTTGTTTTTTTATTATTGGATGGGTTTACTAACTTCTGTATATGCTTACTTATTTTTGATTGCATGGGTAACATTGTACATTTTATCTTGTTTCTGGATGGTTTTATACTTCTGTAAAGACACTTGAGATTTAAGCTACATTAAATTCTTTGAGCATGATTTGATTTTAGTAATTGTTTTCTATGGCTTACTAAGGGCAGGACAGCAACTACCCTAACACTAATTTGTCTCCACTGTACTGGTTTCCTTGGTCGGTAAGGAAGACGTTACTTGATATTATTTTTATTGTTACTCTTGATTTTATTCTGGCATTTTCTTTTCATTGAATTTTTCCTGTATTTGATGAACATTAGAAAGCTAATTAAAATTTTTGTTTTGGAACTTGTGGCTGTAGACTTGAGCTGTGAATCAGTGGAGCCAAACTGCCTTATCTGTGCTGCTTTAATGGCTGAATTTTCAGACAGAAGCATTTTCTAACCTTCGGGGTTGATTTAGAATCCTGCTTACCGGTAATCTATGAGTTGAGAGAAAGCCCGTCGTTCAGTGTCTTGCTCCTGAGTGCAGCGCGCCTGCCCACGCTCACGCTTGGTATCTTCAGGCTGAAAGCCTCAATATTTTAGAGACAACTGAGCGATTAAGCGGAAGTTATCTGAGCAGCAGGAAGGAAGGAATCCTGTGGACTAATTGTTCTTCATACAGATTTTTAACCGAGTGTCTCTTTCAGCTCCAATTAGGAGGCCGCTATCACATACGCATATCTTGGTTTTATTAGCACATACTTGCGGTTCACACAGTTCACACTCAGCCTGGGGAGTGGGCACCTTAGTAAACATAATGTAGCTTCTTTTCTTAACCCCTTTCCTCGTCCCGCCTGCCTCTTTTCCTCCCCCTGTAAACCCCTTTTCCCGCTCGCTCTCCTTCTTGTTGATACTAGCAGTCTTATCTCACATTTGTGACATATAATGCCGACATTGACTTAGCTCATCAGGTTCCTGAACACGGCACGTCTGTGTGCTACTTATTCCCACTTCCTCTGCCCCTCCACTCTCACCTCTATCTTTGCTTCCAAAGCTTTATGCGACTATACGACTATAGTATAAGGAACTTGTTCTTAATTTCCTCTTTTTATCATAGGGTCCGAGCACTCTAGTTCATATCACAGAGCTCACTATTGTCTAACATTCAACCTGTAATTGGTGTTCTCTCTCCTACGCTGTTTTTCATTATGAGCAGATTCCCTTCTTGCCTACAAACATGATTTTAATGGTCCTGAAAGTAAATGCGAGTGGTATGTTGAATTGGAAGACGCATTTCATTTGAATTATTTTTGTACTGGCACAGTTGGGTGAAATGCTTAGTACAAATACGGCTCTCTAAATTGATTAAATTTTACTAAATGTAATATATTAACAACAAAAGGGCTGGCACTGAAAAGATTTCTTGAGATTCACTGTGGATACCTCACCTGTAGATTGGTTTCATGCTGTTTAAATTTACTTTTTAAAAAGATGTCTCACAAAATTTAAAATACCTGTCAAGTAGGTGTGTACTAAAATGGTACAATTCCCTTACTAAACATGAATGTGAACTTATTCATGGGATGATAATATTGCCTGTACTAATATTTTCTTAATCTGTTTTCCTCTGATTGGGTTCACATGTGTTTCCACATCCACCAGGTTTAAATTTGTAATTTTCCATTTTCCATTTCTACTGCTTATTGACATGTTCAACATTACATAAATTATTTATGCAAAGGTACTATACTGTATGATAATTTGTAAAATTCAATATTATGTTAATTAAGAAGCAAAACAAGCTTTAATATAGAATGTTTCATTCTGGGTGGAGACAGAAAGGAATAGGAGAGTGTGATGATTTTCAACAACTAACTGAAACAAACAACAAAAGTGAGCCGGAAGGTGTGCTGTACCTCTGAAATATAAAATTTATTCAATTTGTGCTATTCTGTTCCACACCAGGTTGTTTTTATGTCTCTTCAAATGGTACCATGCAGGATCAAAGATGTGATTTTTTAAAACATAAAGTGAAGAAAATACCGCAGGAAAGAAATAGTGCATTGTGCAGAACAAAAACAAAATAATGCTCCGTCATATAAAATTGATTGATTTGTTACTAAAGGCAAGAGTATGCCTGAGAACTGCAACATCATTCAAAGTTTCCCTGCATGTAACAAAAGCATGTCTAAGTCAAGCTACTTCTAAGGAGTTAGTAAAATCAATGTAACATTAGTGAAAATATTATTCTTACAGATAAAGCAGACTAAACTAGAGGCAAAATTCCTCCATCAAGTGATAGTTAGACTTCATATAATATTAATGCATCTAATGTGGAAAAGCAATTATTATTATACATTCACACCAGAAGATTGTTTAATTTCTATTTGTTTAAAAGCATTGATTTATTGTATATAAATTGACCCTGGGCACATATCTAATTGATACAAAAGGGAAGTGAGCTTAGACACTTTTTGTGGTTGTTGTTCTTTCTTAAAGCTAATGACAGTAAAGACACTTTCATTTGCTTGATGGTTAGTTTGCATACTATGACTTAAACTGGAAAGGTGACTAGTCTAAATAAAATATCTTTTGTCCTAAAATGCTAATACATGTTTGTTTTATGCATGCAAAAATACTGACTGGAGACAAAGTGCTATTATTATTTACCCAAATGGATAAGTTAACATAAGTGAAAATGACCATTTCACAATTATTTTCTCCAGTATGTTTCACAAAGAAGTGAAAATTGAGTAAAATAAACTTGTTTCAATGCAATGAAATACAGTGATTTTTAAGAAGATTGATGAGCCCAGAATTTTCTGAAATGAAAAAAGCAAAATATCATTTTTCTGACACAGATAATGACAAAATAAGTGTTTTAAATAATAAATGTTTTCATGTTCTTAAGCTTTATATCTAAATGACATCTTTATATTATCAAGAACTTAAATGTCTCTTGATGCTCAAATATCTTTCTTATTGAAAATAATCTATGCAGATTAAAATAAATAAAAATTTGGCATCATAAAAATCTGAATATTAGCTGATATTTGATATTTATTTTTGTTACATGAGGGAAACAGTGGCATATTGTAGTGAATATTCTGAAGCCATGATCAGTTAACACAGTGAAACATGAAGATATGATATTAAGTACTGAATCCATCCAAAGAGTAGTAATAAATGCATAATCGCTGATTTTCACTGAGAGAACCTTAAACCTTGTCATAGCATATGAGGTTTTCATCCACTTAGGATCTGTTAGGCTGCACAAGGCAGTGTTCGATGGGAAATCATTATCATGTGTGACAGTCCAAACTTCAATAGATGCCAGCGTCTTTGATGACACATAATTCTGCTAGCAGTTTACATTTTTATTAACAAACAGTAAAATGAAGAATGTAGACAGTTCAAATAATCTAGCATTCTTATTCATTTAGGATACATTGAAGTGTGGTTTACAGACCGAGTGTGGGAAAAGGAAGGAAAAGGACCAATCAGCTAGACAGAAGCTGGAAGGAAAGAAGAGAGGGAGAGAGAAGGAAAGGGGAAGGAGATAAGAGGCCTAGAAAAAAAAGAAGGAAAAAAGGAAAGGAAGAAGCAAGGCAGAAAAGAAGGAAGGAGGTAAGGAAGGAAGGAGTGAAGGAGAAAAGCAAGGAAACACAAAACTAACCACAATTTTTTAAGGAGACTGCAGTGGGGACCATAGTCACATGGTAGTACAGTGTTCCTTAAAGTATCAAAGCACGCACCACAGTGAAGGAGAATTCCTAGAAACACTTGAAAGTGACTTTGAAGCAAGCCTTTCCTTAAATGCTAATGCTATCAATATCTGCTGTTTGGTTATTGACTCTTTTTAATTGCCAACTTCCAAACTGAACAAGCTGAAATCTCTTACTGAATAACATTCCCTCTCAGGCACTATAAGTATTAAAGGAAAATCTATGTCCATAGAGCAACTGGATTCCAATCCTGTATTCAATGCAACAGTTGATGTATAATTTAGAATGTATTATCTTACTATCTGAACTGTTTCTCCAACCATGATTGGAGATAAAAAACAGCAGTTACATCACAAAATAATAGCACAAAACTATGCAGCATAACATTTTACTTTTCATTAGTGTGAAATAAAATCTAATGGTATCATATTTATTTAATTATTTTTTGTACAGAGAATCAAACTCATGACCTCTCACTCACCAGGCAGGCACTGTGCTGTTGAGCTAAACCCCCAGTCCTTATTATATTTTTTTAACATTGACAATCTTATACATCTATTGTGTGAAAAATTAAAATTGCCTCAGTAGCACTAACTCTTATTTAATTACAATTTATTCTACCTACTGATTTCCTTTTGTCTGCCAAACATAAGTTACCATGATAACTTGAGCAGACACCAGGTTGTTTTAAAGAGTGTTGTAATCATGCTATAATAATAATGCCCAGACTTTCATATGCTATTAGAGAATACTTTGATGGATTTAGAGATAAACTACTGTATAAATCTAAATAGAAATCTACTATCATATATTTAAGACAATATTTTTTCATCAGTGCTTCAGAAATTCTACCCAATACAACGTATGTCTCAATGATCTTCTAGAAACCCATTTAATTTGCATTTGGACTTTACGATAATACTTAGTATAAACGAACAATGGCAATTGTTTCTTAGTGTGAACATCATGAATTTACCTGATTTTTCTATATCCCTAATAAGACCCAAGCACATAAAATCTTGAACTCTTACTTAAATCATCCAGGATTTATGCAAAGTGAGTTCCTGAAGGCTTCCTGTGATATTCTCCCTGGTTCCTCAGTGCATAATTGGAAGAGACATATTCAGCAACTGGCAAATTCCCCACACTGGTTCGTTGACCTGTGGAGCAAAGGTTATATTGGTAGGAAAGTAAAAGCTCCAAAACTGCCTCTGTGTAAGAAAAACAGCAAACCATAAGCAAGCTCCTATTGCTGGAGGGACTGTAGAAATTAGAACCACCATACTCCAGCTTGCTTACTTGGCTTATGTAGAAAACAAGTAGATCTTGGAGAATAAGTGTCCACTTTCAAACTTCAGTGAATTGGTGGATTCAAATGTGGCTTCTGTTTAATTTGAAATTCTGTTCTTTGAGCAGAGTAACAGTATCACTGGAATCGGTATGCAGTTAGTATTGTGATGCATGTTTTTCTAGATACCTGGTAGCAAATACAGCCTGATGCAGTTGCATTTGAGATGTGAAGGCAGCTACACAGTTTCACATTCCTACCAGAGGAGTACGGAAACTGTGTGCCCTTCCTGTCATACGTCAGTCTCCTGTAGGTCTGGTCACTTTTTTCTTTCATCCTTTCCTATGGATTGGAACTGGTGAGCAAGGCACAAAAGTTACTGGAATATGATGTGAGATATTTGTATGTGATAGAAAGGAAAAAAAACCTCACAAAAGTTCAGAAGCTTCTCACCTCAGTGACGTTTCTCGTGGTCCAGTGGTGCGGGTAGGTAAAGCTTTTTGAAAAGAAGATGAGGCCTGATTTACAGACATTTCGCTCAATATACAGGCAGCACCTAAAACTGCAGAGCTGAGCCACTCAGACTCTCAGAGAAACCTCTGATGGAGTCATGGAATAAAAGCCTGCAGCCAGCAGACCTCCAGCAATGCATGAGGTTCATTCTGCAAAATGCAGAGATAGCTGGAGTAGCGACTGTAGCGTGATTCATGGGATTTAGTCTGTGGCTTATCTAGTGGTTTAAAAACTTGGAAGGAAAATAACTGGGAGATTGGTGACAAAAAGATTAGAGCAAAAAGTAAATAGTTAACTACGATCAAATGGACAGAAAACTTGAAGATATGTACATCTCATGTGAAAGCTCACCACTGATCATCCTTAGCAGAACAACATTTTAGCAGTTAAGTGGATAGTGTGGTCTCAAACATAGATACAGATTGGCCTTTTCCTCTCAGAGATCATCATAAACAACATGAACAGTGTTGAGAGAAGCAGGATTGTTGATTTTGCAAACACTTAACAATATGGACTTTTTCATAGCAGAGGCTGCAACCACTACTGAGTGTTCAATCTGACTAACAGAAAATGGAATTCCTGATATGATGCCATTCTTCTAAGTGATCAGGTAGCTACTTAGTTGCAATTCAGTTATTCTGGTCAATTTCTACCAGGAAAGGGACAATTCTTGGTTTGAAGTAGAACAATTTCTCTGGATATTGATTTGTTTAGTATGTGCAGTATTTCTGGAAAATCTGCTGTCTCCAATAATCTTTGAAATTTCTCATTTGTTATCATGGTATTACACATGGTTTTACTAAGATAATTCATTCATGGTAAATGAGATCTAACAGGGATCATATGCTCAAGGAATTCACTACTTTCACTCATGCTCTTTGTCACCCTAGAGAAGCTGGCTTGGTAGAGCAATGGAGTGAATGGTCTTTTGGAGACGCTGTGACTGTGTCACCAAGGTTGCAATATTTTTCAAGGTTGGAGCACTGTTCTCAAAGTTGCTGTATCTGATTGAAATCAGTTTCCAACATGCAATGCTCCTCCCAGTGCCAAGGTTCACAGATAGAAATGGGTGAAGCCCTGCTTATGATCACTGCCAGGGATGTCACTAACACAATCTTTACTTTCTGTTCCTGGGATCTGATGGTCTGCTGGCTATGGGTTTTAGGCCCAATAGAGGAGCGCATTCACAACAGAATGGAAGTTAAGACTATCAATTGGCTGCTATGAGCCCCTTACGACTCTGCAAACAAAAGAGTTTCTGTATTTATTGGGATGGTTGATTCTGATTACCATGAGGAAACTGAGCTATTACTATACAGGAGAGATAAGATGACTACTTACACAATAGAGAGATTCCTTAGGGCATATTTTATTACTATCATAACCTATGATTAAAGTGAATGACAAACTCTATTCAGGCAGGACTATTAGTGGTCCAGAACCTTCAGTAATGCAGACGTGGGTCAATTCACCAGGCAAAGAACCATGTAGAATTATGGTGCTGCTGAAAGCAAAGGGAATGTGGAATCAATAGCAGAAAATAAAAGTTATAAATACCAGCTATAAGCACAGCCTCAGTTGCAAAATTGTGGGACTTAATTTCTATGACTACTTTTTCTTCTATCATCTATGTATCTATCTGTATATCTATCTATATATCATTTATCTTCTATCTAAACTCTTTATTTTCTTCACTCTTTTATGCCCACTTCATGTAACGTAACACTTTTTAATAATAGTTAGCTTTGGAGCATATCACTTAAGATATCAAATGTTGTCTATGACTGTCAGAAATTTTGACAATGTCCCCTCAATACCTCTGGAAATAGTGAAACCCCTATTAGCACAAGCATCCTTGATTTTAGATTTCTTGCCACAAGCATTGTCAAAAATTTCTGGAGTCTTAAGGCAAGAAGTTTTTGTTACTTTTTTACGGCACATCTAGGATATGTATCAAACATGGACATAAATAGATGCCTGAAGACACTATCCTTCAGAGTAACTAAATGTGAATGTATCAAATTTAACGGAATTTCCCATCCTGACTCTGGTGAATTCTTTAACATTTCTTTGTTATGAAATATTTTAGTTAATTTACATACTACTTGTGCTTCTGATATTTTTGCCTCATTTGTGTTAAATGTCCTGTGTCCTGTATTGGTTTCCTGAAAAGCCCTATTATTGTGAATGGAAATTTTTCTATATTGTTTAATAATACACACACATATGAATTGCATGAGTGTTAAAAAATAAATATGATTAAGAAACAGTCTAAAAAATAGCAGTGCTTTCAAACTTTGACATACATTAGAATCACCTGGACGCTTTATTAAAACTAGTTTACATGGCCCCAATCTCAGTGTCCTGATTTAGTAGAACTGATCATGAGTACTACTAAGGTTACATTGTCATTAATTTGCAAAAACACTGCCATGTAAAAGAAAATCTTATATTTTAATTAAGGGTACCCAAATCATAAAACAGCTCATGCTGTATATGCCTTATTTATAATTTTGCAATATCTTTAAATATTAGTTTTATTCCACTTTGAACCTGTCCCTTCTCCCCCATTCTGGGCAGATATATAGTTTGTTATCTGTAGTATGCAATGGTTGTCTTAATCCTCTCTATTTCTATACCACTATTGTCTTCTAACCTAATACCTTTGGGCAACTTTCAAGAGGTCTTTCTGAGCCTTAGTTCATTTGTGTAATTATAACTAGATTACACCAGCTTTGGTAAATTTTAAAGAATAGAAACTTATTTCTCAAAATCTCGGAGACCTTGAGATTCGAGAGGAAAGCAAGGGCAGGTTTGATTGTAAGGTGAGGACTTCTCTTGGCTTCCAAAACTCAGTGTCCATTTTCTAGCACTTTTTCTCACATTGTTTGTGATGATGGCTTTGAAGATGAAGAGAACCACAAGCCAAAGAATGCAAGAGGTGTTAAAAAGCTTTTGAACAGGCAGAAAGCAGCAAAGATCTCAGCCCTGCACCAGCTATTGAATTCGCCCAACCATCTAAGTGAGCCTGGAGTTCATTCTCTTTGGAAGCTTTGTGAGAGATTCTGACCATCTTGACACCTTGATTTCAGCCTCAAGGGACATGAGGTGGAGGATCCAGCTGAGATCATACTGAGACTCACGGTTGAATCACAAAGCAGGCTTTTTTGGTTCACACTACTAAATATGGGGTAAGTTGCTATAGAAGAAGTAGAAAAGGTGGAGGGAATGATAAGTCAGTCCCTCAATTCAGAAACAAGCACTGCTATTGGACACGGACAATCCACCTATAACATCTTTTCCATTTTTCCTCCACCATTAACTTGCAAGAGCTTTTCAAAATCTTCACTAAATTCTCACACTGAGGACTTTATTCTGTGATCTGAAACAATATTTATAATAAGAAGTGCACAATTTAGAATTTAGTCATGTGTGTTCTTCCTTCAGTCCTTCTAGCTCCAGACTGAAATGTTGCCTGCTCAGTAAAATCACGCATTCTTCTTGAGCAAGGATGTTGACTGTGTAGGATTCTATTTCATGTAACTCAAAAATGTAAAAGAGTGTAAGTGTTGAGATTCAAATAAAATATGAAGGCACCACTGGTGTACCAATGCACTAATGTATGTGTATAATTAATTTAGTTTCCTTTTCTCACCTATATTAAGTGTAGACCTAATATAGTCTTAAAATCACTCTCCTTTATTTTGCTTTATATTGCTTTATTTCCCACTTTGCTATGGAGTTTCCCATTGCTCCAGGACATCCCAATTTTATTTGCTCTATTCTGGCTGGCCTAATTTTCTCATTTAAACCATGGATTACCTAATTTTCCTTTACCTCTTGCTTACATAATTTTGGACTACGATTTTTGGTAAAAATACTGAATACTGAATTGACACTGATTATACGAAACCTAAAACATAGAGAAAAATGTTATTACATGCAAGCATTTCAAGTCATATCTTGACAGAGTAGAAGTTTATCTGCAGATCGTATGTTCTAGAGAAAATTTTCTTTGGAGGTATTAAACTTAATAGTTATATTTGCTCATCATTGTATTTCATTTTTGTGGAAAAAAAGAGTAATGTAAGAATTAATGAATGGGAGGTAGGAACTAATACAACAATTTTATCATTAATGTTATATATTAAATGAACTGCTATACATTATTTACATTCACTTAAAGTAGCAGCAAATATAATTTTGTGTACAAATGAATTGTGTTTGGTTTACCTTTTATATAGTTTTTCACAAATTAAAAGAAAAATAAAGCACAGTTAATTTTCCAAAGAATTCCTAAATTGATATTTAAAATTAGCATTCAATTTTCTTTTAAATACAACGTTTTTTAAATCATGTCCCTGCTATACTTCTTTGTTATACTCTAAAAAATTAACTGCCAATCTTTAATGAATTTTTATTATAACTTCTTAAAAAATTCTTAGCTATGGGTGAAAATGTTAGGCATCTAATTATTACTCATAAAACTTTAAAAGTTAACCAACTATAACATGAATGCAAGGATTAATATAGTTTTTGTCTATGGCTAAATTTATTCCAAGTCTACCATTTGTGATATCTATACTCTGGATGATTTTTTGGGTATCACTCTTTGAAAAAGCAGTAGAGTAATCATAAACAAGTTTTACATAGATAATTTTTAATATGAAAAATTATAGCATTAGTACTGACATGCATTTTTATATAAGCTATATATATTTTGATTAAAATGTCTCTGATTTAATATTATGTAGAATAATAATTGTTGTATATATGGAAATAATATCAAAATATCAAGCTTCTTTCATGAGCTGAAGGGTAATACTTATGTGATTCCATTATTGGAAATTATTGCAGAGTAAATGGAGAGAAAGAAACAGAAATTACTAATGTAAAGTAGTAGAGTCTTACTTGTATCTGTCACCCATTTTTTAAAGAAAATATCAGCCATGTTATAATTTATGATTGGTTTTCATCTGATGTAAGATTATCCTGATAGTAGTTTTTTAAATGAATATGGGCTTCTTTCTATGAAGAGAGAAGTACTTGGAATTTTAGTGATAGGATTATTTTCTTGCAGAAAGAACTTAAAGTTCATTGCTTCCAATGTCAATTAATTTTGATAATATAATAAAAAGAGAAATTGCAGTTAAAACTTCTGCTAGTGGATACTTGCCAAAGAACATTTAAAATCAGTAAAACTGTAAGATCTGGCAGCAGCATCTGGCCCAAATTAGAGCTATTATTATATATTGCTAACAGTCATCATTATTTTAGCTGAAAATTAAAAATATACTCCTCAAAATTATAGAAATAGGAAATGTATGACTTTGTCCAACACATATTTGTTGACTTTCAAAGAAAATATTATATCAAGGGCAAAAAAAGAATCAAACCAATGAAACATCAATTTCTAATTAAACGTATTCTCTAATTTCTAATTTAGAATGTAAATAAATCTAATAGTGCAAGGCTTCATTTTAACTAATTATTCAAGGAAAAATAATTAAATTTTGTAACATTTTATCTAAACTATTAAAACTATTCATGTTAAAAAAAGAGACCCTTGTATGTCACTTGTATTTGTTTACTTGGAGTATTAAACATGGTATCAATGGTCCAAAAACAAGAAGGACATAAAAGGTAGTAACATGAAATAATCAAAACAATAGTATATTTAAAGTGTTACAAGAATGAAATAGAAAAGAATAGTGTGTGATCAAGAAGTCTTACAACATCTTTAGAAAGAGACACAGCCTTTACATTTGGTAATAAATTGAAAAATGTACTAGGCTAAGGGAAGTAATGTGTCAAATTGAGAGAAACATTCATGGTAACTCAATAATGCACACATAGCACGTTGAGGGGATACCATGAAGTGTAAGACAGCGTGTGCACACGTGAGGAGAGTTCGAGGAGCTAAGTGTAAAGTGTAGCCAAGAAGATCAGATTCAGTGCCTTGATTTCATTTTCTTTTTCTCCTGGTAGAACTTCTTTAGGCTTCATTCGTTGGTAAAACCTTGTATAAAAACTAATACTAACTACATTGATCTCTTGTTGTCAGGGTGACATAATACAGTAGTCTTTTGCATTATTTCAGAATTGTTTATAGAATTTTGCTGCAGATCGCAATAAATACTTTGCACTTTGTTTTATTTTGACTACTGGTAAGATGCTAATGTGAAATATATTAGGATTAGTGCCCTCCTTGATGACTGATTTTTTAACCAGCTTCATCTGTCTAATATCTGGATTCATGTGCAACCTGTACTCTTTCCTGAAGCTGTCTCTCACCCAGCCTAAGTCAGAAGTACCCTCTCTGCATCCCCATGGGAGTGGACCTGACCCTTCACATCCTCATTAATGTTATTGCTACTTCTCTAGGTATCTGGGCACTGTGTACTCAATCTTCTTTGCTTCATTTCTTCTCTCCTAGTCTGATAATCTTTAAAAAGTCATTGGATTTTAAGCCAGAAATTTGAGTATGAATTATAGAAGATTGAGAAATACGAGTAAGAAACATATAATTTCTCAGATTAAAAACTAAGGAAGGAGCCTTGGATTTAGCTCAGCAGCATAAGTGCCTGTCTGGCAAGCATGTGGTTGTTAAGTTTGATCCCTGGTACCAAAAATAAAAACAAAACAAAACAAAAACTAAGGAAGGTAGTTGCTGTAGGGTGTGCCTGCATTCCCAGCATTCTAGAAGACTGGCAAGAGCATCACAAATTGGAGCCTACCCTAGGCAATATAAAAAAGTTCTTTAAAACTGGCTGGAGCTATAACTTGATGTGAAGTCCCCTGACTTTAAGACCAAGGAAAAATGGAAGGAATGGAAAGAGAAGAGAAGGTGAGAAAAAGAGAGAGAGAGACAGAGAGAGACAGAGAGAGACACAGACAGAGACAAAGAGACAGAGAGAGAGACAGAGAGACAGAGACAGTCAGAGAGACAGAGATAGAAATAGGGAGACAGAGACAGACAGATACAGAGAGACAGAAACAAACAGAGAAAAGGAGAGGGAGGCAGAGAGGGACCCAGGGAGGGTGGGTCAGACAAAGTGAAGGAAGGAAGCAGGGAAGGAAGGAAGGGGCATGCCAGTAGATTTGGAAAAGAAGGTTTTATCAGACAGAAATGTTACTGCAGGACAAATTGACTGCTAGATGTTTCTTTTGAACTAGAGACAAAAATGCAACAATGGTACCCAAGATTTGAGCTTGGGCAGCTGGCCAGTTAGATAGTGATGTCGTCCACACAGAGAAAAGAATATAGCGTGAAGGGCATGCTTAGAGGTGAAATTAATTAGCTCGGTTTTAGACATATTACAATTGAGACAAATGGGAAATAGTTGGAGATGCAGGTACAGATTTATTGACTTAAAGATGAATAGAAGTGGATTTCTCTACTTGCTCTCAGATTTGCGCTTTTACTCATTTGCAATGTAGAATCATTCTCTGCTATATATCTTCCTTCAAATAGCTCTTAAACACAGAGCTATAGTTTTTATAAGCTATAGTAAACTTTTATGCTTTCCTAAAGTAGTTTTCTTTATCTAGAGTGATTGAGTTTAAAGCTAAACTATACTGTTTGCTTGTAATATGAAACTGAATAATTTAGTAAACCTTTCTGTTTTAAATTTTTATGTAAAATAGTACTTTTCTTGCAAACTTCCTTTAAGAAGTAAAATAATTACCATGTATTCTTATTATAGCAGTGTAGATACTATACATATATGGATTTCCTTAGCACATTCACTGAGTATTTCAATACTTACTATTTTACAGTTGCATAGCTCTGCTGGTTGACAATTAAGAGCAACAATATGGAGGTTGATTGGAAAGTGTCACATTTACTTGAAAATTAAGTTTCTACAGGAGTCACAATTGGTTGAATATTGTATTTATAGCAGGGTATTATCCATTTAACTTGATAATTTCAAAAAGATTAGTAAGATACAGGTTCTGGATATACTTAGTTTTAAGTAGAAGAAGCCATTGTATCTCGCTTGGTTAAATATGGCAGATGTTCTGGAGAAACCTAATCCCTGTATGTAAGAATTCACCACAAGGCATCCTAAGGTAAAGAAAAGCACAGAAACTCAAGATTCCACAGAGTACTAACAGAAGTGTCATCCTGGAGGCAGGAAGTCCAGTGGATCATGATAAGCTCAGAGGAAAGGAGACTGTCATATTGTCTACATCTAAGTTAATATTAAAGACCTCAGGCACAGGTATGGTTGTAAAACTCTATACACCACCCTAATATTTTTTTTCTATTTTTGGTACATTTGCGAACTGTGAAGGGACTATGTGGGAACAATAGGTCAGGGATATTCAGGAGCAATGAATCCCTAGAACGCAGTCTTCCCTCACTGATGAAAAAAGAACCACCAGGTTCTAGTTGCACAATACATGCTGCTTTCCACTTCATACAAACATAGAAAATACATGGAAGAAAAGTCACAGGCTTTATTACAATGGCACAAAATATATTTTATTTCTTAACTTCCTTTTCAAGATTTAATAATTGTAGAAAATACATGATTGACAAATTTGAAAGGCAAGATTGCATTTCTTTGGATTGATGTAGCGAACACTATTAGACTGTCTTAGTGTATAAGTGTGCTTTACTTCATTTAGTAGAATGCCTTTGTGGTTTATGGAAGCCATATAAATAATAGGTAATGAATGAAAGGGAAAGTGATGAAGCCAAAAATACCCACGACCCTTAACTTAAATGCCTCCCTGCTACTTAAAAGCTGGTTGATGCAGAAGAAAGGCAAGTTCAATGCTATCCTGGGCAATTCTTCAAGATATGGACTTTAAATAATTTTTTTCTCAAATCGGATTGTGTTGTAACCTAGTGGTAAAGCACCTGACATCAAGAGGCCCTGGGTACAATCCTCAGTATCAATAAAAATGAACCTCTTAACCAGCTTCAATTTTCTCCACTATCACAATCTTACATTCAGCATGTTCACATCTTACATACTAGCAGCACCTGACAAATATAACGCTATATTGGAGGAAACAATTATCTTTATATTACTGAGTTAAAGGAGAGATTACTTATTGTTTTCAGATACAAGTCAACTATCAGATGTGTGATTTACAAATAGTATCCCCCATTATCTAGGTTCTCTTTGTAGTTTCCTGATAGTGTCATTTAAAGCATAGGTGTTTTTATTTGCAAAATCCGATTTACTTTCCTCTGTTGTTTGAACTTTCAAAATCATTATGAAATAATGGACTGTCAATTTCAAGGTCATGGTGATGTATCACTCTGTTGTCCTCTAAGAGTTTTACAATTCTAGCTCTTACATTTAAGTCTTGATCCATTTGGAGATAACTTTTGGTAGATGACGTTTGGTAAAGGAATAAATCTCTGCCTCTTATTGTGGCTATGGAGCTGTCTCAGCCCCATTATTGAAACAATGTGATTTGTTCAAAATTTGGCCTCCTTTGAATGGATAATTTCTGAAGTCAGTGTTATATGTTTTTCCTACTTTTTCTCATTACAGAAAATCTCTTCCCACAAGGCTTTTTTTTTTTTTCAAATGAGGCAGACCCTATATTATTCTAGGGAATCAATGAATCTATCAGTTACCTGAAAATTGCTTTTCCTACAACTTCCTGATTT
>PVJX010026597.1:0-25663 GCA_004027295.1 Dolichotis patagonum
GAATGAGGCAGACAGTGGAGTGGAAGATAAAAATAGACTATCAATGGCAGAAAAATAGACTAGCAGAAATGAGACAGAGAAGATTGGCTATAATCTCTAGTATAGAGGGCCTTGAAATACTAACAGAGAGAAACACAGGCAGAGTAGATCAGGAGATAGGGTCCATTGAGCTGCTCTATATAGGGAGGCAGTGGGACCCAAAACAAGCAGTGCACCCCATGGGAGTGAAAGGGGAGGAATTGTCTAAAAAAAGGGAGGAAGAGGATACTGTTAATGAGAAAACAAGATTTAAAATTTACATTATTCTCACCATCTGCTTGGATGGATTACGTGCTGTTCCAGTTTGTCTACTTACACTAGACTTGAGGACATGGTCAGCTATCCCAAAAATAATAGGACATATTATGGTAATCATCCTTAATTTCCCTATCAACTTAGTCTGAAGCCCTTTATAACTTATACTGTCTTATTATGACTGATATTATTTGAATCTGGTTTGTTAGATTGCTACTTTGTATTGACTGATTTTATTTAAATCTGTTATGATGGATAGCATCAAGTCTAAGTGTATAGGCACCTACACTGAAGATGACAAGATTCACTAAGATACCCACTCTGGTTTGATTATTACTTGCTTTTGAAGTCTTATAATATCTCCAATGCTACATTTTTATTAATGTTGTTGTACACTGCTGAGACACCATGGTAACCATTGTAGATCACCTTGTACTGCAGTTTTATGTGACCTTTTTGCCTCATGCTTTTCTAGGAATTGTTTTGTTTTATCTTGCTTTGTTTTGTTTTTCCTGCTAATACAGAAATGATAGATATACAAGTAGAGCCTCATGCATATGTAGAGCTTATAAACAGTTTACAAGAACCAACTATATAACATTTGTTGAAATGAACAACTACTTTTAAGAAAAAGAACATTACAATACCCAGTGCTGACTCCATAATGTCATGATGTGAAGTCCAGCAAAACTATCACTTTTCGTTCAAAGTGATCTTAGCTTGCTTTGCCTTGTTTAAGTTCAACACACATTAAGGTGTAGACAGCTGTTTTGAGGAGAATGAGAGACACTATGACAGCCATTCTTGGCTTCTCTATTGTCCGGTCTTGAAGACCTGAAATGCCCTCCTCATCCTGCTCAGATAAATTCCATACTAGGTTGTTTCATGTGAATTCCCTGAATGTGACAATATGGACAACTATTTGGAAGAAAACAAAAGTCAATATGATAGAGAGTGAATATCTCCAATTGTCTAGCTTTGAAATTTATGTCCTACATTGCTTTCTTGTGATCCGCTTTGCTCTGTTTTGTTGTATTTAATTTTACCCTATTGATATAATTGCACATATATTTGAGTGGGTAAGATGGATGACCATATTGCTGTTTTTGTCAGATTGTGGAGCAGAACTGTAACAGTCTCACTGTTTGAATGTCTACTTTACATGTTTTGACTTTGTAAATTGAACAACTATTTCCAAGATGTCAGTATGTAATTTGTCAAGCAATAATTTCTTAGGTTTTTCTGTTGTTCTTTTCCTTTTTTCCTTGGAATACTGTATTTTTGCTACCCTTCATTTTGTTTTGTTTTGTTTTTTTCTCTTTAAATAAAATTATTATTATTATTATTATTTTTTTAAAATTGGTACCATGGATTGAACTCACGACCGCTTGCTTGCTAGGCAGGCATTTATGCCGCTGAGCTAAATCCCCAGCCCCTTAAATAAAATTATTAAAAAAAGAAAAATAAAACTACACTAAACCATCTAAGCCTATATGTGAAACTAGACACATGCATATATGTTCAGATCACAAAGATCTTATAATTCGAACAACTACTTTGAAGATTACAATATGTAACATTATTTTGCCTTGAAATTCCATACCATTGTTTTAGTCTTTTTTTAAAAACAAAAAAGTCATATGATCAGAGACATAGATATTAAAACAAAAACTGAATCTTCTGGAAAAAATTGAGTAAAACCCTTAAATTCATAGGTGTAGGCAAGTACTTTCTGAACAGAATGTTCACAAGAAATAACACGAAGAGTAAATACATGAAATTATATAAAACAATTTTCACAGCAAAAGGAACAACCAACAGAGTGCAGACAAACTACAAGGTGGGAAAACAATTTGCCACTTACTGCCCAGACATAAGAATAGCAAGGAGTAATATTTAGAATATGTATTGAACTGAAAAATGTAGATGCTTAAAGTAAAAGCCTGAGTCAAACGATGGATAGCCTAAATAAATGGAAACTTCTCAGGAGGAGTACCAATGATCAATAAATACATGAAAAAGTATTAGTATCTTTGGGCAGTAGAACAATGCAAATCAAAACACTAAGATTTCATGCTATTTTGGAAAGAATGAAACAGAAATTCCAGAGTTCAAGAAACTATTCCTTCAATTGAAGTAGGTAGCATCATATTCTATGTAGTCACTGGTGGATCAGTTGTTGTAATGATCTACAAAAAGTATAAATGAGCTGATTACCAGGTGTACTGATAGAGTTTTGTCCTAAAGTTCATAAAGAGGACATAGGAGAAAGTCTGCATTTAGGGAAAAGGTCACATATCCACACTCTACATTAAACATGCTTAGAAAGCTCTATGTTTCCAATGCTCTGCTGTTCATTGTAGAGATTTTTAGTGGATTCTGAAAATTGTTAGTCTTTATTTTCAGCACATAGTGATTACATTAATGGTGGGATGTCAGTAAATATATGTGACATATCTTAATTCTTTTTATATCTCATTTCATTACCTTTTTTCATTTTCCATTTATGAAGAAGTTATTGTTAATTTACAGTAATGTGTATACTAACAAATGTATTCATTTTTTATTTTAAAGAGAGTAAAACAAAACAGGACAGAACAAAGAAAATCAGGACAGAACAATGTAAGCAACACAGCACTTCACAAGAAAACCAGATATTAACAGTAGCTAACACAATGTCTCTTTTCTTTGAAACAGTTGAGCACACCTTCACACAAAATAATATCAAACATAAGAAAATAGTATAAACCATTCAATAGAATGAAAGTATTACAGGACATTCAAAACCAAATAACAGAAAATGAACAATGCCTACTATAATATCTCATTTTCAATAAAAATTTTGTTTATACTATGACACATATTAAAATCCAATAAGACACAACATGATAGAACCAATGGAAATAGAAGAACAAAAGCATGGTAGGACTTTAAAGCAAGATGACATTAAAACAGTAAGGCTACCATAATGTCTTGTTTTCTTCAAAGTAGCTGTTCATACCATCACACAAAATAAAATCAAACAAAACAGAATAAAACTATTCCAACTGGTGAATGAAAACTTATAGGATTTCAAAGCAATGTAATGGGGAACCATGATTACAATAAAATCTTATGTACTCCTACCATTACTTACACTAGGGAGACTGTATGGTATTTATGCATGTGAGTTTGATTTATTTCACATATAAGTATGGTCTCAAGTTGCATCCATTTATTTATAAATATCTCAATGTGATCATTCTTTATAGCTGAACAGTACTCCAAAGTACAGAATACCAATTCTTTTTATCCATTCCTCAAGTGATAGGCACTTAGATTGTTTCCAAGATTTGGCTTTTACAAATTGTGCTGCTATAAACATGGGTGCACATATATCAGTGTAGCATGAAGTTTTCAGTTGTACTGGGAATATGCCAGAAGTGGAATGGCTTGTTCAAATGGGACTTCTAATCCCAGCTTTTTGAGGAATCTCCAGACTGACCTCCACAGTGGTTGCACCAGTCTACACTCCCACCAAGAATGCTTAAGAGTTCCTTTTTCCCCGCAGCCTCTCTAGCATTTGATGCTGGTAGTTTTCTTTACTCTGGCCATTCTTTCTGGAGTAAGACAGAATCTCAGTGTGGTTTTAATTTGCGTTTCCCTAATGACTAATGATGCTGAACAGTTTTTCATGTATTTATTTGCCATTTTTATTTCTTCATCTGAGAACTGTGTATTCATTTCAGATGCCAATTTTTGGATTGGGTCTTTGAATTTTGGTGGTCTGATTTTTTTAAAATAATTCTTTATAAGTTCTAGAGAGAAGCCCATTGTCTTAGGGACAGTTCACTAAGATCTTTTCACTATGCTGGAAATTTCTTTTTACATACAGAAACTCTTTAATAAGACATGATCCCAGTTGTTGATTCTGGGAAGTATTCCATGCAGTTTGATTCTTGTTCATGAATTCTTTACCTAACCCTATGTCTTCAAGATTTTTACCTACTTTGTGTTCCAACAAATTTAGTGTTTCAGTTTTTAAGAAAATTTTATTTAAAGAGAAAAAAAACAAACAAAACAAAACAGAATAAAGGGAGGCAACAATACAGAATTCCAAGGAAAAAAGGAAAAGAACAACAACAAAAAAAGAAAAAAAACACTAAGAAATCATTACTTGACAAGTTACATACTGAATTCTTGGAAATAGTTGTTCAAATTACAAAATTAAAACATGCAAAGTAAACATTCAACCAGTGAGACTGTTAACAGTTCTGCTGCATGATCTGACAAAAACAGTGATATGGTCATCCATCTTACACACTCAAACATACATGCAATTATGTCAAAAGTATAAAATTAAACAAAACAAAACAGACTAAAGCAGGTTATAAGAAAGCAATGTAAGAGACATAAATTTCAAAGTTAGGCAATCAGAGATATTCACTCTCTATCACATTGACTCTTGTTTTCTTCCAAATAGTTGTCCATATCATCACATACAGGGAGTTCACATGAAACAAAATAGTATGGAACTGATCTAAGCAGAACAAGAAAGGCATTTCAGGTCTTCAAGACCAGACAATAGGGAAGCCAAGAATGGCTGTCATAGTGTCTCCCATTCTCTTTAAAACAGCTGTCCATACCTTCATGTGTGTTGAACTTAAACAAAACAAAGCAAGCCAAAATCACTTTGAACAAAGAATGATAATATTGCTGGATTTCACATTGTGACACTACAGAGTCAGGACTAGGTACTGTAGTCTCTTTTTCTTCAAAGTAGTTGTTCATTTCAACATGTGTTATATAGTTGGTTCTTGTAAACTGTTTATAAGCTCTACACATGCATGAGTTTCTACATGTATATCTATCCTTTCTGTATTAGAGGAAAAAACAAAACAAAGCAAGATAAAACAAAACAATTCCTAGAAAAGCATGAAGCAAAAAGTCATGTGAAACCACATATTATGTGATCTACAATGGTTACCATGATGTTTCAGCAGTATATAACAACATTAGTAAAAACAAAGCATTAGAGAAATTATAAGACTTCAAAAGCAGGCAATAATCAAACCAGAATGGGTATCTTAGTGAATCCTGTATCTTCCAATCTATTCCACTGATCCTCGGGTCCGTTTCTATTCCAGTAACATACTGACTTTATCACTGTAGTTTTGTAGTATAATTTTAAGTTGGGGATTGTGATGCCTCCTGCTTTGCCTTTTTCGCTGAAAATTGCCTTTGCTATTCTAGGTCTCTTCTGGTTCCAGATGAATTTTAGGAGCAATTTCTCTATATCTATGAGGTATGCTAGTGGTATTTTGAATGAGATTGCATTGAATATGTATAACAATTTTGGGAGAATGGTCATTTTTGCAATATTTTTCCTATCCATGAACAAGAGATGTCTTTCCATTTTCTGAGGTATACTTCAATTTCTTTTTCAGGGTATTATAATTTTCCCTGAAGAGATCTTGTACTTCTTTCATTAAATTAATTCCTAAGAATTTCCTATCTTTGGGTGCTATTGTGAAGGATGTGGCTCTTATTTATCTCTCAGTGATTTTGTTGCTAATGTATAGGAATGCTATTGATTTTTGATTGTTGTCTTTTTATGCAACTACATTGCAGAATTTTTTTATTATACCTGGGAATCTTTCAATGAAGTTTTGGGGGAATTCTATGTAGAATATCATGTCATTTGCAAATAATGATAATTTAGTTTCCTCTTTTCCTATCTTACTCTTTTTATTTCTCTCTTTTGTGTAACTGCTCTGGCTAGCATTTCCAGTACTATGTTGAATGGGAGTGGTGCTAATGGACACCCTTGTCTTGTTCAAGATTTTAAGGTTAAGGTTTTCAGATTTTGGCCATTTAATATGATGCTGGCTATTAATTTGTCATAGATGACTTTTATCATATTAAGGTAAAGACCATCTATTCCAATTTGCTGTAAGGTTCTTATCATGAATGACTGTTGAACCTTATCAAAAGTTTTTCTGCATCTATAGAAATGAACATGTGATTCTTATTTTTGGCTCTATTGATATGGTGGATTACATTTATTGATTTATGTATGTTGAACCATCCATGCATTCCTGGGATGAATCCCACTTGTTCATGGTATATATAATCTTCTAGATGATTTGCTGCATTGTTTGCCACTATTTTATTGAGAATTCTTGCATCAATGTTCATTGGGCACATTTGCCTGTAGTTCTCTTTTTTGGTTGGATATTTCTCAGGTTTTGGTTCTAGAGTAATATTGGCTTACAGGAATGAATTAGGGATAATTGTTTCCCTTTCAATTTCTTTAAAGACTTTGAGGAGTGTCAGCATTAAGTCTTCTTTGTATTTCTTGTAGAATTCTGCAGTGAATCTGTCTGGGCCTAGAGTTCTTTGTTTTTTAAGGATTTAATTACATTTTCAATTTAATTAACAGAAATTGGGTTATTCAGCAGTTTTACATCTTTTTAACCCAGCTTTCATATTTCATATGTTTCTAGGAATCTGCACATTTTTCTCTGTTATCGAATCCATGAAAGTAGAGGTGTTTGAAACAGGTGTTGATGATCTTCTGTATTTCAACAGTGTCTGTAGTGATCAGCTGGTCCCTTGTGGTCAGAGGTACTACTTGTTGCCAGCCTGCATACCAGAAGGGTCTGGGGTAACCATTCAATGGTGACTTATATAAAGCACTGGTTCCCAGATGGTGCTTACTTCCTGTTGTCACCTTGTTCTCTCTCCCTGCAGTCCGTGAATGGTGCTGACTCACAGGGAAAGGCTTGGGCCTGGCTGTCCCCAGTTCAGCAGCAACCAGTACTTGGAGCTGTTTCCCAGATGGGGCTTGCTTCCTGGTGTGACCTTATTCTCTCTCCCCACAGTCTGCAAATGATGCTCATTCACAGGAAAAGGCTTGGGTCTTGCTGTTCTCAGTCTGGTGGCAGGCTGTGCATAGCACTGGTACTGAGACTGGTTATAGTTACTTTTCATAGAAAGGCTGAACCAGGTCAGCTGACCATGTCCAATTGCATTGTCTGTTTTTTTCCATCAAAAAATATATCCTGTGTTTCTAACATATTCCATGGACTTTCTACCCAGCAACAGATGATGACTAACCCAACCCAATGAAAACTCATCATACTTTGAAGATTCTGTACTTCCTGTTTGCAAACCTATATAACCCAAACCTGAAACTGGCTCAGTACTAGTGATTTGGAACTGGTTCCCACCAGCCCACTAGCATAATAAACCATTGCTTTCCAACTCTTTGGTGCAGAGTGTCTTCTTTTCAGTTCAGTACTGGTTGTGCAATAAACGAAAGCTGATGCTTGAGCCTAAAATTTACTACCATAAATAACTTTTGCTAAGAAGTTGTGGTATGCTGAGATGCTTTTCAGTTTTCTGTCTTTGAAGACTTGTACACTTGGGAAACAAATATACACCATAAAGTCAGTAACATGAGTGTCACAAACCAGACCAGAATTGTCTAAGTAGGGAGCTCTGTTCTGCATCATGTCATTGACCAGTCTAGGTGTCTCTCTTAGTGATGCAGAAAAACTCATGTCCTGTATCAGTTTCAAAAATGAGAGTGAAAACCTTTGTCTTTTAGGAGAGGAGAGTAGGGACCTGAGGAAGATGTATTCTGGTTGTTATATTTTTAAATTTGACAGCCCAGCTGGTCATGATTGTACATACCCATAATCTCAGCACTCAGGATGCTGAGGTAGAAAGATTTTGCTGTAAATTTGAGACTGTTCTACACTCTAAAATGAGTTCAAGATCATCCTGAACTGCATAGTGAAACCCTATCTCAAAAAGACAAAAAGAAAGAATTTACAGGCTGAAAACTGACTCTCCAGGTAACCTTGAATAGGACAATTACCTTCTGTCCATGAGCAAGAAGAGAAAATTCACCCTAAAATTGCAGTCTGAGAATTTACAATGTAAAGAAATGTTTTAAACATGTAAATTAAACAAAAGTAGCCATTCATATTGGAATTCAAAATTAAATTTATCAATTTTTGTTTCCTGAGGCCTAAAATTTTTATTCCTTGCTTCTTGCTCAGTTCTGTGTCCGCATTTTCAAGTATTAGAAATTAATTTGCATGTCTAGACTCAAGCAATATCCCATAGGCAGTAAAAGCATTACATTTGCTCATTCTGAAAACCCATATAAACTTGTCTTTGAGCCTTCAAAAAAATTCTGATGGAGGTTTCTATTTTATCCTGATTAGTCTATCTCAGTGTACCATAATTTACTGACTTAACATTTGTTGCTTTAGGCCTTCCTTTTTGCAAAATAGACCAAACTGGCACCTAGTGTTGTAATTTAGAGCCTCTTTGTAGGGTCTTACCTTTAGAGTGTGCAGAGAAACTTTTAGGGGAGAGAGAGAGAGAGAGAGAGAGAGAGAGAGAGAGAGAGAGAGAGAGGAAGCTTTGGCAGTGTGACCTTGTGTCACTTGCCCCTTCAATGTAGGTAGTTTTCAAGGTCCCAAAGAATTTGGAAGTCAAATGTTCCAAATTCAGGCTATTAACTGACTAAAATGTGAGATGTTTAGGCTAAATATGCCCTTTTAAACTGAGGACCAAAAGAATTTTTAGAAGGCAACCAAAAGGATTTTCTGCTGTAATTTGAGAAATATGATAAGAAAGCAGCTGTCTGGGTTCCACAGGTCTGTGTTGGGGCATCCCCCAGACAGCAGTAGTTACGTGGAGGTTCTCTGGTAGACATAGCCTGGATGCATCAGGGAAGGTTTTTCCAAGAGACTGTGGAAGTCCACCTTAGAACACCAGCCTGTGAAAATCCCAGCAATCACTTAGGCAAAGGTACTAGATGATCTTTGCTGTCTAGGGTTTGATAATGAAGTGTCTGGTGTTGAGTTTAGGGTTAGCAGGAAATGGTAAATGACTTCCTAGAGCTTATGAGGAAGAGGGGGAGACAGAGATACAGAGATACAGAGATGCTAAGGATGTGGACCCCACTGCAAAGAATTAGAGTCACAAAAAGAAGAGGTGGGGGCTTTGAAGTTGCCCCTCAGCAATCCCCCTGTGGACCTCTAACTGCTAGGAAAAAGGAAAAGAAACAGAATTCCAAGATCAATAGGACCAATGTTTTGAAGACCAAACATGAGAGACTGCGCTGGCACTGAGATGGAACCAACTCACTGTCATATAGGCTAAAGGTGTTTTATGGGGTCATGAGTATACAAACAGGGAAGAGATGCTGTGAGTAAAGGTCAGAAGTTGGCAGTGTGAGGAAGAGTCCAGTGAGAAGGAGTGGTGGCTATCTACTAGAGATAATGTTTGAAAAATGTGATGGTAGTTATGGGATGTAGCTGTGGTTATTGGGTCTTATTAACCCTTGATTATGCATCTCAGAAGATGTAACACGATAGTGGGACTGAACAGCTTTAATGTGGCCTCTGGCCAATCCAGAATGGTGGTGGTTGAAATATTTCATAACGCTAGGAGTTCTCACAGTATGCACAAGTTGTGAATGGATGAGCTTCACTGGCATTGCATTGTAAGTACAGGGGCCCTGAAGTAAGGTACATTGTCTCTACCCTAGTAGATTACAGAGGATTCCCACTGTTGGCTGCCTTGTGCTTCACCAATTGTCACAGTGAAGGTCCACCAGTTACAAACAGGATATAAAGCTCTACTCAAGGGGCCAACAGGAGCTCCTTAGTCAGTGCCAGGTGACCACAGAGTTTAGTTTCACAACCCTGGGGACTGTGGGTGCACTACAACAATCCATCCTGCCAGATTATTCAACTGTACACACACCAGTCTATTGATCATGCAGTGGTTCCAACATGGAGGCCATAAGAGATAAGGAGAGAGATTTCCTATCCCCATTGGGCCCCCAGGTGCCATGCAAGGTAACACACAGAGGGCAGGGGCAGACTGGTAAGTAAAATCACCAGTGGCATGGAATACAGAAAAGACAAGAGTTCATTTAGATCAAAGTCTGGTCCCACAATAGAAACTGTATGAGGATTAAAGCGTGGGATCATACAGTTAAGTTGAAAGGTTGGAGATTTTGTGGGGGTTTGAGAACATAACAAAGGAAAAATGAGGGCAAAAAATTCATTACAGAGGGCATTTTCTTGGAGTCATCATGAACTGGACAAGGTAGGCCTAATTCATTTTAAATTTTGTTCCTTTTTGGTGGCACTGGGTGTTAAACCTATAGCCTTCATAATGGCCTACATCCTCCCTTTTTAATACAGTTTTAAATTTTTGTGACAGGATTCCACAAAGTCACTAAGCTACACAGTTTGTGTTGATATTTATGACCTTGTTGTCTCAGCATCCCAGAGTGCTGGGACTGCAGGTGTGTTTTAAACATCAGTAGGGGAGTTTCAGTTTGGTCTTACTCCAATTACCTTGGGAACACCTTCCCTCATTTTAGTATGCAAAACACAAAAATTCCCATTATTTCCAATGAAGTAACAGGTTCCAGATAGCTGGCTAACTCACTCTGCTGTGCTTTTCAGCAACTGTTGCAAGAAGAAAATCACAGAGGAAAACCAGGCACATTGGTTTATGCTACAATGATACAACAGTGATGGTGAATGTTTTAAGGTTTTCAGTGATACCATTCTGCTACAATACACATGCTATAGGTTTACCACCTCTGGCCTACAGCAACTATTTCTTTTTTAACACTACTCCTTCCTCAAAGTGCAGAGTATGAAAGTATCCATGTCCTGCTGTGCTCTGTAGGCCCTGCAAAAGTGTTCTTTCTAGGGTGCATTAATGAAGTTTCATTAACTGGGTGGACTGAAGGAACAGAACTGTGTTGTGTGGCACTGCTGCAGCTCAAGTATTTGGAATCCAGATCCCAGGTGATTTGCATGTCCTTCGAACCTCTAGAGCTGATCCACCCTGTCTACTCCAGAAGGGGACCCAGTATCCATCACTCTAGCCAATAGTGTTTTTCACTTCTTGTTTTATTTAATTTTAAAGTGATTAAAATAAAATAAAACAATTAAAACAAAATAAATCAGTAGAAATGATATAGGATTTCAAAACAAGGTGATAGGAAATTAAAAATACTCACTCTATTGTGTATCATTTTCCTCAAAATTGTTGCTCAGATTACAACATGTGAGCATGCAAAACAGATCAAACAATGTAAATAATCACAGTTTCTTTCCCTTAATAAATAGAGTAAATATTATAATTATCTTAGCTATCTTGTGTGTGCGCACATTTGTGTATGTGTTTGTGTGTGTGTCTGTATGCGTGTGTGTGTTTGTTGTATTATGTTTTTTTCCTCTTCCTGGTTTTCTTTCTTTCCCCATTGCAGTTGTTCTTTCCTTTTGAGCAGTTTCATTGCCTTTCACAATCTATTATATCTATGGTACCTTTTGGATCTTATTTAATCTTGCAATTTCTTACATGAGAGAGAAAATATATTTATACATGTGAGTCTGATTTATTTCACATATGAATATGGCCTCTAATTACATCCATTTACCTACCAAAGCCTCTAGTTTATCCTCCTTTATAGCTGAGTAGTACTCGATTGTATAAAAATACCACATCATGTTTACCCATCACTGTGGTGATAGATATTTGGTTTGTTTCCAATATTTAGTTATCACAATTTGTGCAGTTATAAACATGGTTGCACATATATTGCTGTGGTATGATGTTTTTTGTTCTTCTGGGAAAATACCCACAGGGGAATATCTGGGTTGAATGGGACCCATAATCCTAGTTTTTTGAGGAATTTCCACACTGATTTACACAGTGTTTGTACCAGGCTACAATTCTACAAACAATGGAGAAAGGCTCCTTTTTCCTTACAGCCTCACCAGCACTTGTAATTGGTTGATTTCTTGATGATAGCCATTCTTTCAGAAGGCAATGGACTGTTAATGTTGGTTTAATTTGCATTTCTTGAATGACAAATGAAGTAGTCATTTTTCACATATTTGTTTGCTATTTATATTTATCCATCTGAGAATTGTGTACTCATCTCAGATGTCATTTTTGCATTGAGTCTTTGAATTTTAGTGTCCTGAGTTTTTAAAATTTCCTGTGTGTTCTAGATAGAAGTCTGAGGGACAGCTAGTTAAGATCTTTTCCCAAATGGTAGGTTTTCTTTTCACTCTGCAGGTGATTTATTTTCACATGCAAACACTTTTTAATAAGATGAGACTCCAGTTTTGATTCTGTGAAGTATTTCCTATGCAGTTTGATTTTTATTCTTGAAGTCTCTGTCTATGCTTATGTATTTAAGACTTCTACCTAGTTTGCCTTCCATCAGATTTATACTTAGTACTTAGTATAATAGTACTTCTATTTTAATGTTGAGAACTTTGATTCATTTTGAATTTGGTTTAATATATGGAGATCCACATGGTTCTACTTTTAGTTTTCATCATGTGGAAAGCACATCTCCTCAGCACTGTTTATTATAGAGACTGTCTTCTTCCAGTGAACACGTTTGGTCCCTTTTTTAGAGACAAGGTGGATTAGTGAGTTTGTACTTGTGGTAGTATTTTATAATCTATTCTATTGGTCTTCAAGTGTGTTATTTTTATCAGTATCATGCTGATTTTGTCATAGTAGCTTTGTAGTACAATTTCAAGTCAGGAATTATGATGTCACCTTCCCTGCATTTGTTGCCCAGGGTTGTCTTCGCTATTTTAGGCCTCTTCTGGTTCCAGATGAATTTTAGGAAAGATTTCTCTAGATCTTTGAAGTATCCTAATAATATTTTTATTGGACTTGCATTAAATCTGCATCATATTTTCAAAAGTATGGCCACTTTCACAATGTTTGTTCTTCCTATCCATGAACAAGGTTTGTCTTTCCATTTTCTGAAATTCTCTTAGGTTTCTTTTTTCAGAGTACTGTAATTTTCAATGTATAGAGATTTTACTTCCTTTGTTAGATTGATTCCTAAGTATTTCATTCTTTGGGGTGCTATTGGGAAAGCTGTGGTTTCCCTTTTTTCTGTCAATGAATTTATTGTTTGTGTACAGCAATGCTATTGTTTTTGAGTGTTGAATTGTATCTAGCTACATTACTGAATTTTATCAACAGATCTAGAAGTCTTTCAGAGATATTTTTAGCATCTATGTAGGCTATCTGGTAATATACTGGTAATGATAATTTAAATCCTGCCTCTCTTATCATTTATGATTTTGTCTGTCTTGTCTAACGGCTCTGGCTAATATTTCCAGAACTATATTGAATAGAATTGGAGATAATGAACATCTTTGCCTTTCCTCTGATTTTAGGTTTAGTTTTTGTCGACTTAGTAAGATGTTGGTTGTTGGTTCATGGTACATGTCTTTTATCACATTCAGGTAAAGATCATCTATTTTGATTCTCCATAGGGTTAATGTTTTACTCACAAATGAGTGTTGAACTTTATCAAAAGCTTTTTCTGCATCTATTGAGATGATCATGTGGTTGGTGTCTTTGGCCCTGTTGATATGATGTGTTACATTTATTGATTTGCATAAGTTGAACAATCTCTGGACTTCTGGGATGAATCCCACTTAGTCATGATGTATAATCTTCTTGATGATTTGCTGAACTCTGTTTGACAGTATTTTATTAAGGATTTTTGGCTCTATGTTCATTAAGGAGATTGGCCTGTAGTTCTCTTTTTTGGTTGAGTCTTTCTTTGGTTTTAGAATTAGGTTAATATTTGCCTCCAGAATGAATTAGGGATAATTTATTTCCTTCCAATTTCATTAAAGATTTTAAGGTGTAGTGGCATTAAATAATCCCTAAGTTTCTTGTACAATTCAACTGTGAATCCATCAGATCAAGGACTTTCTTTGTTAGTAAGTTTCTAATTACATTTTCAATTTTATTAACTGAAATTAAGTCATTCAGAAGTATTGTATGTCTTTGATCCAGCTTTGGTAGTTCATAGTTTTCTAAGAATCTGTCCATTTCTTCTGTGTTAGAATCCCTATGAGAGTAAAGGTTTTTGAAGTAGGTATAAATGATCTATATTTCCAAAAGATCTGTAGTGATTTCATCATTGTCATTTCTTATTGTAGGTATTTGAGTTTTTTCTTTCCTATTTTTGATGTTTGTCTAGGGATTTTTCTGTATTATGCATTCTTTCAAATAATCAACTTTTCTATTCATTACTTTTTGTGTGTTTTTTCTTAGTCTCAATTGTGTTCTGCTCTGATCTTTACAATTTGCTTCATTCTTTGGGCTTTGGGCTTGACTTGATCTTCTTTTTCTAGAAGTTAGAGGTGTAGCATCAATTTGTTTATTTTTGTTTTTTCTGCTTTCCTGATGTGAGAATTTATCACAGTAATTTTCTCTCTGAGGGCTGCTTTCATTGTGTGCCACAGGTTTTAATACGTTGTATTTGCATTTCTGTTTGCTCACATATATTTTTTAATTTCTTCTTTTAATTTCCTCTATGCCTCATTGGTTGTCCAGCAGTGTATTGTTTAACTTCCATATGTATATGGAGTTTTTGCCACTTCTTTCATCATTAATTTTCAATTTCATGGCACTACAGTCAGATAATATGCATTGGATAATTTTGATTCTTTTGTATTTACTTAAGCTTGTTCTATGGGCTAGTATATGACCTATTTTTCAGAATGTCCTTTGTACAGCTGAGAAGAATGTGTATTCTGATGTTGGGTGGAATACTCTGTAAACATCTACTAAGTGCATTTGTTCCCAAGTTTTGTTATTTGTCTACTGAATTTTTGTGTAGTTGATCTGTCTGTTTGTGTCAATCGGGTGCCAAGGTCTCCCATTATAAATGTGTTATTGATTATTTGATTTTTCATGTCTGGTAATATTTTTCTTATATAGCTGGATGTGCCTAAGGTTACTGTATATACATTTAAGATTTCTGTCTCTTCTTTTTAAAGTTTTTTCCTAACCAGTAAGTAGTGACCTTCTTTACCTCTTTTGATAATCCTTCATTTGAAGCTCACATTGTCAGCAAAAAAGAACAGCCACCCATTATTTTTTCTGGGTTCCTGTTGCATGAGGTATTGCTTTCCATCTTTTGACTTTGAGTTTATGAATTTCTTTTTGAGTTAGATGTATTTGTTTTATAAAGTGTATGGTTGAATTGTTTATCGATCCATTCTGCCATTTTTTTTCTTTTAATTGGTAAATTGAGTCCATTTACCATGCTTATAACTGATACAAATTGGCTTATTTCTGTCATGTTATCTTTCTGCTTTAGGATGTTTTCCCCTCTGTTTAATAGCGTTGCCTGTTATGTGATTTTTTTCTGCTGTTGTTCTTAATACTGTTGTCATATTTATCTGTATGCAGAATATCTTTAAATATTGTTTGGTTGGTTTAGGGGTCATGAATTTCTTCAGGTGTTCTTTGTCTGAGAAGTGTCTTATTTCTCCATGAATTTTGAAAGACAGTGTTTTGAGGTACAGCAATCTGGGTTGGAGTTGTTTGCTTTTAGGAATTGAATTGCTGCACTCCATGCTATTTTTGACATGATAATTTGCACTGAGAAGTCTTCTGTTATGATGGCCTTTCCTTTACTTTCCTTTATTAAACACTGTTTGCTTTCTCGTACAGCTTTTAATATTCTGTTCTTGTGCTGAATTTCTGGGATCTTGGTTATGATATGATTTCTTTACAGCTTCAAGGAGTTGTTTTGACATTTCAGTTGCTATGACTTCAGAAGTTTCAGGTGGGTAACTTACAATTTCTCCCATGTCTTACAATGTCTCCTGGGCATGTTTGAGATGTGCTGGAGTTTTGAGATTACATTTTATTCTTTTGATCATTTTCCTGTATCCCTCCAAAGCAGCTGAATGCAAAGTCCCAGTTGCTTTCTGAGTTGGTGATAGCTGACCTTCCAGGTGAGGCTCTAACTGGCTAATTTGGCATTGCTAGGTGGGCCTTTCCTTAGCTCTGCACACTGTATTGACACTCTCTAACTTGTTGAGGTCACTGGGCAGTTTTTTTCTGGATCTTGCATGGCATACAGAGGTTCCTGGATTGCTGCAGTCACTTTTTGGGTCTTTCCTGGGCCCCATGCAGTGTGCAGAAGCTCCCTAGCTGGGTGGAGTTCACTGGGTCAGCCTTTCCCTGACCCAGCTTCACTTTCCTTTTCTTGTAATCACAGAGTTAGTGTGGATTGGTGTATCTTTTAGTGGCTACCTCTGTAAAGACCCTAATTTCAAATAAGCCACAAAGAAAGTGAACATTTCAGAAGTTAACACACTTTACATGAGTCATAATTGAATTTATAACAATAGTCTGGTCCCAAATGAGGGAGGAGTGTTTGAGTATGGCAGGTGATACATTGAAATAGGGCACAGCAGTGCCCTTGCTTGTGTGTGCGTGCGTGTGTGTGTGTGTGTGTGTGTGTGTGTGTGTTCATTGGGTGTATTCTGTTACTTTCACTTAGCAGATGCAGTTCATTTAAATCTTAATTAAGTTATACAATTACATGATTAAAACATACATTTCATATGTCATAGCAAATCAGTTATTAGTTTTAATGTACTAAGATTTTGGCATGTGCTTTAGATAGATATTATTATTATTCAGTTGAGCATTCATTCCCACAAAATTTTTGACACTTCCTATGTGTTTTGACTTATAATACATCTTAAAAAATCTAAGAAATTATTACTTGACAAATTACATACTGACTTCTTGGAAATAGTTGTTCAAATTACAAAGTTAAAACATGTAAAGTAGACACTCAAACAGTGAGACTGTTACAGTTCTGCTCCACAATCTGACAAAAACAGCAATACGGTCATCCATCTTACCCATGCAAATATACATGCAATTATATCAAAAGGGTAAAATTAAACATGACAAAACAGGACAAAGCAAATCACAAGAAAACAATGTAAGAAACATAAATTTCAAAGCTAGACAATCAGAGGTATTCACTCTCTATCATATTAACTCTTGTTTTCTTCCAAATAGTTGTCCATATTGTCACATATAGGAAATTCACATGAAACAACCTAGTATGGAATTTATCTGAGCAGGATGAGGAGGGCATTTCAGGTCTTCAAGACCAGACAATAGAGAAGCCAAGAATGGCTGTCATAGTGTCTCTCATTCTCCTCAAAACAGCTGTCTATACCTTAATGTGTGTTGAACTTAAACAAGGCAAAGCAAGCTAAGATCACTTTGAACAAAAAGTGATAGTTTTGCTGGACTTCACATCATGACATTATGGAGTCAGCACTGGGTATTGTAATGTCTCTTTTTCTTAAAAGTAGTTGTTCATTTCAACAAGTGTTATATAGTTGGTTCTCGTAAACTGTTTATAAGCTCTGCACGTGCATGAGTCTCTATATGTATATCTATCCTTTTTGATTTACAGGGAAAAACAAAACAAAGCAAGACAAAAGAAAAAAATTCCTGGAAAAGCATGAAGCAAAAAGTCATATAAAACCACAATACAAGGTGATCTACAATGGTTACCATGGTGTCTCAGCAGTGTATAACAACATTAATAAAAAATAAAGCATTGGAGACATTATAAGACCTCAAAAGCAGGTAATAATCAAACCAGAGTGGGTATCTTAATGAATCTTGTCATCTTCAGTGTAGTTGGCTATACTCTTAGACTTGATGCTATCAATCATAACAGATTTAAATAAAATCAGTCAAGATAAAGTAACAATCTAACAACCCAGATTCAAATAAGATCAGTCATAATAAGACAGTGTAAGTTATAAAGGGCTTCAGATTAAGTTGATAGGAAAATTAGGGATGATTACCATAATTGGTCCTCTTATTTTTGGGATAGCTGACCATGTCCTCAAGTCTAGTGTAAGTAGACAAACTGGAATAACATGTAATCCATCCAAGCAGAGTGATGAGAATAAGGTAGATTTTTAAAGCTTGTTACCCTATTAACAATATCATCTGCCTTCCTTTTTTAGACAGTTCCTCCCCTTTCACTCCCATGGGGTGCACTGCTTGTTTTGGGTCCCACTGCCTCCCTATATAGAGCATCTCAATGGGCCCTATCTCCTGATCTACTCTGCCTGTGTTTCTCTCTGTTAATATTTCAAGGCCATCTATATTAGAGATTACAGCCAATCTTCTCTGCCTTATTTCTGCTATTCTGTTATCCTGCCATTGGTTGTTTATTTTTCTCTTCCACCCCTCTGTCTGCCGCATTCACTGAGGCCTCTGTGCCACTGTTCCTGAAATGCTCGTATTCTTGTTCTCTCTCTTCAAAATGTCCTTCAATATTTTTTGTAGGGTTGGATTGGTGGTCACAAATTCTCCCAGTTCCTCTTTGTCATGGAAGCATCTTACTTCTCCATTAATTTCTAGAGAGAGTTTTGCAGGATACATCAATCTGGGCTGGAAGTTGTTCTCCTTCAGGGCTTGAATTACTTCACTCGAAGCTCTTCTTGACTTGATGGTCTGTCGAGAAGTCTGCCATGATTTTGATGGGTTTTCCTTTATAGGTGATCTGTTTCTTTTCTCTGATGGCTTTTAATATTCTGTTCTTATATTGAATTTCTGGGATCTTGATTACTATGTGTCTGACTGTAGCTCTGTTTTGGTTGTAGGTGGTTGTAGTTCTGTATGCTTCATACATCTGCATATCATTTCCTTTTTCTATGTTTGGGAAGTTTTCCTTAATAATTTCTGTGAATAGCCTTTGCAATTCCTCTGTTTTGACTCCTGCTTCTTCATTCACATGTTTTATTCTTAAGTTATAGATCCTCTTGTTGTCCTCTAGTCTTTGTATGGTTACTGCTTGCTCCCTTGTTATTTTTAAGAGATCTTCCCTTTCATGATCACACATTGCAAGCCTGTGTTCAATTTTTGTTAGTCTATCTTTGGTTTCTTTCAAGCAGTTTTGCCAGTTTTCTATGGAGTCTTTAGTTTCCTGGTAATCTCTTTGAATCTGCTTCATGAATTCTACGTTTGCTTTGTATTCTTCAGTGAACATTTCTCTACTTTTGTGTTCCTCCATTCTTCTGTCTGTGTCTTCTTGAGCGGCGCCCAGTCTTTCTTTTATTAATCTAATCTCTTGTTTAATTTGAATTAATATTTCAGTTTTGATCTTGTTTATGAGGTCCCAAAGATATCTCTTTATGTCTGCTGATGCTGTGTTTGATGTTGCCTGTTTGCTGCCCTCAATGTCTTTTGTATTTACCTCTCCTGGATCAATATTGTCAGGGTTGGAGGCTGGCAGCTTTTTCTTATTTCTCCCTCTTGTCATGTTTTTGTTCCTTCCCTACAAATGTACAGTGTAATTCCCAGCCCCTTTTCTTTTTGGTTAAGGTTCTTCTGGTGCACACAGACTAGTGGCTTCTGCCCTCTGCAGTCTGCTATCTGATATTGAATTTCAAGGAAGGGCAATGTGTGCTGGCTCCTCCCCTTAGGGCCTGTCAACCTTTGCAGGCCTTCACTGCATCAGTTTGCACCATGCTCAGGGAATTAATTTGTAGCAGCCCACTGGGTCCTGGCCAGGGGCACGGCCCAGTCCAAGCAGATCCCACCAATCTGCTTGGCAAGGGGAGCGATCAACTGAAGCCACTTCCTTATGGAGTTAGGGCTGTCCTGCCCAAATCCAACATGTCATCCAGTTGGTTGCCTCTTTCCTGTGGGAGGGTCTTATTCCCATCACTCACTGTGTGTTGATGCTGGTCCCTGAGAACTTCCGGGCTCTCCAACCTCTGAGCTGTGGTGAATTCACAGTGCCTCTGGGTGGGTCATGTGCAGGGCTGGTTCTGGGCAAGTCACACACAGGGCTGTTCAGCTCCACTGACTTATAACACATCTTAAAACTAAAATTTAAATGTTTACATAGTGATACTATCTACCTGAACAGTGTTTTCTAAAACTGTATTTGAATTTATAGTTAATAGTTTTAAGTGTATAATAAAGTACTTGCTCCTTTTCTCCTTGTCTCATCATTTTATCTATGATTATATGTTATAATTCATTAACCTATGTTGATTTATTAATAGTAAATAAAATCAAAATTTGTATTAAGGTTAACTATTTGTGTTGAACATTACATATTTACAAATAAATAATGGCACCTATTGAAACATTGCAGAGGTATACAGAATAGCTTCCAAGCCTTGAAGGCCTCCTTGTGCTTCCATAACAGCATAAGTAATAAAGAATCCCAAGGTTGTAGTGTGGAGCAGGATCACCACAAAAGAGTTTTGTTTTGTTTTGTTCTGTTCATTTTTTTCATTCTGTTTTTAGTGAGGATCTCTCTCTGTAGTTCAGAATGGCCTTCAACTCATGGGGTTCCTTGGGTCTTAGCTTCCTAAGAATGGGGATTGCAGTTGTTCACTACCATGCCAGGATTTGCACAGTACATTAAACTATGGAGTTAGCTGGTTTGAAAAGGTTAAGCAGTCTGAGGGAGGTCAAAATTTAGATGAAATGAAACTCATCCCAAGTTGATCCTGAGTTGGTTTAGATAATAAAATATATGATTCTCTCAATATCCTCTTGATAATTCTTATGACCATGTAATATTATATTTTCCCAAAATAACATAATTTTACTGTTGCCAAAATTTGTATTCATTGCTATTTTTGAATTTCTAAAAGTACGAGGATAATAGCTTCTTGTCACAGAATAGGTTGTACTACCTAGATACATGATTTTTAATGAAACCAAGCTTATTCTGACAAGCAAAGTTCCTGGGTTCCAACATATTTGCAGTTTAAAGCTATTTACAATTTAAGATGCCAAATATTTCCCTATATGAGTTATATTCATTTTGTGTATATTATAAAAAATTCTCTAGGATAATGTACAATTTCACCATTCATGTGTAAGAATAGTATTTCATTGAACCTTTAAAATGGTCTGATTTGATGAGTGTAAGTTATATCTTGTGGATCTATTTATAGTATTTCATTAAAGGTTAAATGTTTACTATCTTCAGAATATTTTATTTGATATATTTATTTTATAAATTTTAAAAATTCTGTATGGGTATGTGGAAAGAGATCCCTGCCCAGATTCCAGCTCCACACCTGGGCTGCTGCCTGCCTGGGGAGAACAAAACACAAGCCTCTCTCCCTGAGTCAGCACCATTTGTGGACTGCGAGGGAGAAACCAGGCCCCATGAGAGGAGATCCCCCAACCCCCAGAAACCATATCATCTTCATTTTTGTTTCTGGGTTGGGGTTTATTTTTGTTGTTGTTGTTGTTTTGCTTTGTTTATGTTAGCTCTGATGGCATGAGCAGCTATTTGAAAGATAACAAGACATGTTATGGAAGCCGTTATGTATTTACAACTGGCCTGTTTTGAGGTTCTTTATTGCATTCATTTTTATGTTTTAATGTTTCTATTCTGTCCTGTTCTGTTTGATTTTTAATATGTCTGAAGATGGTATCTGCAGCTATTTTAAAGACAACAAAGCCACTGTGGTAACCATTGTTGATTTCATAAGGTTTGCAAGTCCTGTATCACTTATTCTGGTTTATTTTGTTTGATTTTATTCTGTTTTATTTTCTTTGGTTTTTTCCCCTTCAAAAAGAAAAAAAATTCTCTACAGGATTTTTAACTCTTTAAAAATATTTTACATACTTAGAAAAATGAATATTTAGTTGCAAGTATTTCTAAAACATTTTACTGAATTTTGCTTAAAGGAAATCTTTCTGTATATAATAAGCTTAAAGGGAAATAGACATGAACTGTTAGGCAGAGACAAATATGCTCATCTTTTGTCCTTTGTTTTAATTAATTTTCTGCAATTTTATATTAGATTCTTCAGTTTTCTACATGCAGCTGCATAAATTATAGTATTTTTATTATTGTTTGGAAACTAGGATAATTTGGAATTTGTTTTGCGTTGAACATGCATATATTAAATAAATTTCATTTTCACAATAGTTTATTTCCGCATTAATAAGGAAACTTGATACTTACCTACTGATTTCAATGCCAAGGTTGGGATGCAAACAGTATGCATTTACACATTTATAAATACAAATAGAAATAAAGGCACACATAAGTCACACTTTTCTCTATTCTTCAAGTGCATCTATATCTTCCTTCTCAAGATGGCTTGAGTGCCATCTCAAGCCTTTTAAAAATAAAACATATATTTAGCAGTAAATTCTTACTGTCTTTATTATTCTGAATTATTTTTAGTAATTTCAAAGAACTGTCATGGGTCAAAAATTCTAAAGTAATTTTTGTAATGTCTTAAAAATTATCTTCTTTCAATATTTAGAAGAACGTGAAATTTCGTGGAACATTTGGTAAATATTGACAGCTATGCCGTACACTTTTAAATGCTTTTATCATCCTTGATAGAATTTTATGGTTTTATTCAAGGTTCCAAAAACAAGCTTTTTTTATGTCTGTTGCTTTACTACATATGTTTTCTCCACAATGCTTTATGTTACTGCTTTTATATTGGAAAATCTTTGATGAGTTCAAATTTATTTAGTCTTTCACTGGGCCTAGAATCCTCTTTAGAATTTTTCATTAGTTTTTGAGGTGTCAGATTTTGCCCTTTTTGAGAAACTGATATCTGCTTTCTTCCTTACTGCTTTATGGAGTATTTATTTTGCAGTTTGTGAGCTACAGAACAGCAGTAAACAATTCTGCAGCTAATGGAAGACCCTGTCTTTTAATCTCTCTCATTAGGAAACCCCTGCTGTGCAGGTCCTGAAGCATCTTCCTTCCCATGGTAATGCTCCACGCAGATGGCAGAGCGTCGCTGTGTGTTTCTGGGCTGTGGGACCCCTGCTCTGAGGTGAGGATGAAAGGAGCAGCTGCTGGCGCAGTGCAGCAGGGACTGGGGAGCTGGGACCTTGTGTGCCTGCCTTTTTCACCCTCCCCATGTTATGACTCATTGCATTTCAATGAGATCTCAGTTTTTACTTGAAAGAGATTTGGTTTTGTGTTTGATTAATTTTATTTCCCAAATGCAATGTGATGTGGTGATTTATATTTACATTATTAACTTCATTTAAAACTCAATGTTCCATTACATGATTAAGTCAAGCAAAATATGATATATCCATCAGCTCTGATTCCTCACTACATGGAGGAATAGGAATAGGGAGTTTACTTAGTTCCATTGAAAAAGACAATGTTAAATATATTTCTCCATAAAGAATGTGTCCAATCAGAAACAGGTTCTGGTTAACATCAGGTGCTGTGTATATTTCACTAAAGGTAGTTTTTCATCTTATAAATGACAAAACTATCAAATTTTAAGGATATAATTAGCTTTCTTTGTTCTCATAAGAAGGTTATAAACTTTATTTAAAAATTAAGCATTTATTTTGTATATTCTATTTTAATGAAGAATTTTATAGTAGATAAAATACCAATTTTAGAACTAACTAGACTATAAATTCATTCAGAATCAACCCATATTGGAAACTTTATTTTCTTATAGGGTTTCTGTAGAAACTCTACTGGGATATTTCTATAGTTTTACTTTTATTTTTAAATTCAATTCCTTTGAAATTTTATAACTAAATTCTTTTGTGAAGACTAATATAATGGATGAATTATTGGCTACTGAATTGTTCCTGGTCTCTTTCTCTTACCTAATTGTTATTAATATTTATTTTCCCTGTAATTGTTTCATTTTATCAAAATTGTCTGAACAGCACTATTTTATTGATATTTCCACAGAAATAGTTCTGATACTTAGATTCTTTGGATTTATTTGTTATGTGTCCCATAGTCTGACTCTGTAATCTCTATTCTGTAAACTTGAATTATTTCTGCATATGATTATTATCATTTTTCTCTTGAAGTGAATGATGAATTCACTTGCTCATGGTCTTTTTCACTTGTCAAAAAAGGCTTATTTTCTCTCACAGAGGATGTTTTCATCCTTTTCCTTTTCTTTGTATCTCTTTTACTACCTTCTAATCATTGGTTTGAGCTTTCTAATACCTAAGTGTAATTCATCAGAGAGATGATTGACATTGTACATTGTCTTACGTGTTCACTACAGTTTCATAGTAAATGAGAGGGAGGGAGAAAGAGAGAGAGACACAGCGAGAGACAAGCAGAGAGAGAGAGAGAGAGAGAGAGAGAGAGAGAGAGAAAGAGAGAGAGAGAAAGAGAGAGAGACAGAGACAGAGACAGAGACAGAGACACAGAGAAAGATTTTTAAAAACAATTTCAGCACTGCATTCATATTTAACATCATTGAAGCAGAATTTCTGTTGGTGATCAAAATATATCTCATTTGGCTATTTCAGTAACTGATTAAGAACTTGCTTGGTTGTCAAGAATCTGGCCAAATTTATATTAACAATTTTTCCCTTTTTAAAATACAAAGTATTAGCTGGGTATGGCAGCACATGCCTGTAATCCCTGCACTTGGGAGGCTGAGGCAGGAGGATCATTCCAAGTTTGAGGTCATCCTGGGCTACAAAGTGAGCTCAAGGCCAGCCTGAACTGCATAGGGAAACCCTGTCTTAAAAAGAAAAAACAAAACAAAACAAAATGAAACAAAGTATGGGGTTTACATGTAGTCAATGTTGTATGATCCACAAATATAGGACTGATTAGTTAGTATAAATATATATATATTTATATATATAGTATAAATATATATATCTTATATAAATGCTGCTTAAAGATGGAGAGATGTTATTTTTAGAGAATTGACAATGATATTTCTGGTTCATTGTTTCATACTCTTAGAATATTTAATTCTGCATTGTGGCACTGCTCCTTGTCTGGAACATGCAACTTATGGTATGGTAAACTCTCAACTTCAGTAATGAAGGAAGATGGTTTATTTAGAAAAATACATAAAAAATAGGATAGTCAGTTGCTCACTCTAGGGGCATCAGAAGTCAATACCTGTGGATTCTTGTCCACAGCTCCTTTATATTAGGACCAGTGATTCCTCCCATGCCTCATGTGTGCACCTGGGAGCTGTCGCCATCTGACTGGCACTCTTGTTGTTTTGATCCTATCCCACCCTGAGCACTTCCATTCATATTCTTTTTGGCCAATTCATTTTTTTCTGCCTTTTTGAGGTGGAAAATTCTGTGTAAGGGTGAGCCTCATATGAGGGCTCCTAGAGGTTGACATTATGTAAAGGGGATATGTGTGTATCTAGCACAGGTGTAGTGATGGTGATATGAGAATATTCATAAATGTATAAGTGTGTGTGTTTGTTTTTACATATTAAATAAGAGCTCTTAGATGACTGCCCCATCTCTGCATTTTTTTTATTTGAAAGAGAATAAAACAAAAGGGGGCAGTACAGAGCAGATCAGAACAGGACAACATAGGCAACACAGTACTTTACATTAAATCAACTGGACATCAACAGTAGCTAACACCATATCTCTTACTCTGCTATAGTTGAGCATAGTTTCAAATACAATAATATCAAACATAACACAATAGTATAAAGCCATGCATAGAGTGAAAGAATTACAG
>PVJX010026598.1:0-25686 GCA_004027295.1 Dolichotis patagonum
AAGTACTATGTTGCCTATGTTGTCCTCTTCTGATCTGCTCTGTACTGCCCCCTTTTGTTTTATTCTCTTTTAAATAAAAAAAAACCTAATTGCACATAAAATAACATCAAAAATCAATAAATATGATCATTATCAAACTAAAAGTTTCACAGCAAAGGAAACAACCAGTAGAGTGAAGAGACAATCTAGAGAGTGGGAAAATATCTGGAATACATCTTAAAAACTAAAAAAAAAAAAATTAGAGCTCTCTACCACCAAAAAATAAAATATCAAATGTAAAAATAGGCAATTGAAATGAATAGAGATTTCTTCTCAAAAGAAGAAATACAAATGGTTGCTAGGTACATGAAAAAAGTGTTTGGTATCTTCAGTCACTTCAAATCAAAATAACATTCCAGAAAGAATGGCTATCATTAAGAACTTAAAAAAAAACATACTAGCAACGTTATAAAGGAAAAGAAACCTTCTACATTGTTGGGAGGAATGTAAATTAATGCAACTATTATATAAATCAGAATGAAGATCTCTCAGGAAACTGAAAACAGACTCCATTTAACCCAGCTATGCCTCTTCTGGGTATCTCCCTAAGAGTGTGAAAAACATCATATACAGTGATACACATATGCCCATGTCCATAGTAACACAACTCACAGTAGCCAAATCTTGGAAGCAGCCTATATGCCCATCAATAAATGAATGGATAAAGAGAATATATGTAGGGGCCAGGGGTTTAGCCCAGTGGCCTAAGTGCCTGCCTGGCAAGCGCAAGGTCGTGAGTTCGATCCCCAGTACCAAAAAAAAAAAAAAAAGAAAGAAAGAAAGAAAGAACATATACATGGTATATATACACAATGAAGTACTAGTCTGTGACAAAGAATGATAAATTTGAGTCATCTCTAGGAAAATGGATGGGTCTTGAGGTCATAATATAAAGCGAAATAAATCAGACACACAAGGCTAAATATTGCCAAACTATACCCAAAGTATAAATAAATTAAAGAGCAAAATAAAAGATGGATGAGAGTTCCGTTTTGATTTGTGTTTCTCTAATGACTAAAGATACCGAAGAAGGAGGTAGGCTTTGTGGTGATGCAGGAGCTCGAGGGAGGGGAGGGCAAGACGAAGTAAAAAGGATCCAGAGACAACGTGTGTGTAGCAATTCCCCAGGATGGATGTATTTATTATTAATCACAAACATTCATTTTTTAAAAGCACAGCTGGGAGAAGCTTGGGACAACCTCTCCTTTACCCTCTGCAAACAACCATCATGGAAAAGTAGCATCAAACACAGAAAGATCGTGCATCACATTGCTTGTACTTTGAGGCCGCAGGGTCTGAGCAGTCCCCAGTCTTGAAGGATGCCACTACAAGAAGATAGAGATGTGGAGACTCTGCCTATCAGGTTCCAGAAACCGTCGTCCAATGAAAGCCTCAGTTGTCATTCGCTTACAATTATAAGAAACAGAATCTGATCGGGCGCTGATCAACCAATAGGGTTGTTTCACCTTGGTCCAGAGCTGTCCAGGGGCCATGGCCATGATCTGAAGAATGAAATTTTCAAAGTAGGAGGCTTATTTAGTGCTTCAAACACGTTTATCAGACATTTTGTTTACATCCCCAAAATGGGGTAATTCCCAGGAAAAGATTCTTTGGCAAACTACTGACCTTGTGGGAGGCAGTGTTAAGGCACAGTTAGCCTAAACGAAGGTATCGTGGGGACATTCACCAAACACGAGCCGGTGAGGAAGTGTGCGGATCACACCATGCTGTCTACACCAGGACCTGCAGGTGTCCCTGGAGGCAGCCAGCACCTAACTGGTTTCTCAGCCATCCAGTGGAGGACTGCACATCTCGGCGCTTGCATCTGGAGGCTGAACACTCACAAAACTAGCTTCTGGCTGAGCAGTTGAGTGGAGATGATGACTACCCCGGTCTCTCTTTTCCCGCTGTGGCTACCTACAAGTCCACATGCTCTGGACCACACACTCAAAAGACGGCAGAAACTGAGGATGGTGGCTGGAACTCATCATGGCAGCTACTGGAGGGGCTGTGAGCCTACAAGGCCAATACCAGACCGAGCAATTAGAACTAATAATAAAAGATAGTAGGGGTCATCGAGCTGCTTCAGAGACAGCTGTTTGGGCACAGCCCTCAGCTCCCCACCTGTTCCATAGGTAGTGGGAATGAGAACAAACTCCTATGCTAAGCTGTTGAGCTACTGGAGTTATTTCTTACTGCAGTAAAACGCAGCCCAACCAATGAAAACAATCGGCATTCATAATTAAGGTCCAGCTGAATCAAAGTCAGATTTCAAGCCAGCAAAGAGGGCTTATAGAAAGCCGTTAACAATTAGACCCACCTTTTGGAATTAACTGAATTTCTGGTTCTTCCAGAATTAGGAAAGAGAGAGTACAGTAACGTGACCTATGAGATTATTGGGACTTGATTCTTAGGGAGTTGAAATGTACAAGACCTCTTGAGATCCTGCCAATGCATTTGGGACCCAAGAACCAAACCATGACTAATCGGCCCTAGTGCCAGACCACCACTGCCTCACGTGCTCCGGTCAGATCAGCAGCCCGGCAGCCAATAACATGTCTCAGACGATGACACAAAATCCTGTCCTCACTTCTCTGCCTTCAACTGCATGTCATTCTAACCCCGTTTCCTATGGTTTGGTTTCCACTTTTTACCCATAAACAACCTTATAATTGTGATAATTAGGAGCCTTGGAGCAGACAGAAGTTTGTAAGGGAAATTAGATCAGTGTGGGTATTGTCCTACCCAATTAAAGTAATTATCTTGAAATTCAAATGCCACAAGCAGGATGCAGGAGCCTCATAGCCGAGTTTACCTTGTTATGCCCACTGTATTGTCCATTAGAATTTAATTGTGACTGTAAAACTGAGTAGACATCAGCCAGGGCAGGGGAAATACAGGGTTTTCTTTAATCCATTCCACTCAAACATAGGACACCGTGGAAACCAGGAATTGTCTCAATTGATCTCCTGACTGTCCTTGACCCTAAGGCATTGTCATGAAATTCTCTGCTTCCTTGGCCAGTAATAGGACCTGCCCAGCTTCTCCTACCCCTGTGACCACCCCTTCCTGGGACCCTTAACAGGCTTTGCCTAATTATTGACTTCACCTAATTATTGGCTCTTTTCAAAAACCCACTCTTACTCTGTACTTTTCTTACTGTTTGAGGTCTCCTTCAATGATACTGTTCTCATCTACCAACTTACACTAGTGCCCACGTCCCTCTCCTTAGCTCCCACACATATGCACCTTCCTCACTCTGCCACTAGAATCTCATCAGAGCTTTAGATTCCACTCACCTGACACCACACTGGTCGTGCCCTTCCAGACACCTTCCTCATTGGTGTTTTCTACAGGGTTCAGGTGACATAATGATTATGTGGTGACCCCCAAAAGCTATGTCCACCTGGAATGTCAGGCTTTATTTGAAATGAGAATCTCTGAAGATATGATTAAGTGAAGAATCCCAGGATCCCCTGACTTTAGGGTGGGCCCAAGCTCACACTCCACACTATATCCTTTCCACCTGTCCAGCTCCTAGCTTCTCATTCTGTAGTATCCCAGCAAGGGTCACTTTCCCTCATAATCATCTTAACATGGCTGCGACCCAAATATATGCAAGAGTCTTGGTCACAATACTCAGTATCTAGGCAGCAGTCAAAAGTCATGCTGATACTGATGACACACGCAAGGTGCTGAGGACCCCTGAGCCATTCCCCGGTGCCATAACAGGTTTGACCCTATAATTGTTGGATCTGAGTGGCTGGAATGCCTGGAACAGCTCTGCAGTGATGCTGCCTAAGCGCCAGCCCCTTCCCCCATCTTCAAAGCCAGCATTTCTCTCCAGTGGGTACCACCCTGACTTCCCTTCTGCCTTCCTCTCCCCCTTGGGACTACATTGTCCCCCTGGTGTTGCAATCCTCCTAGGCTAATCTCCCCATTTGCTGACTAGCAATTTTAATTCTATCTGCAGCCTTAATTCCCCTTTTCTATGTAACCTAGCGAAGTTACAAGATCCACGGATCAGGTGTAGGGCAAGGCAGGGGTGCAGTTCTGCCTCCACCTGGGACCTGCAGGGACACTATCAGGACGTCTAAAGGGTGAAGCATACAAATCAGGGAAGAGGAGCAAGCTGCAGTCAGACTCTGACTACCGGGAAGAACCTTAAGAACCAAGATGGATTCCAGGACCAAAGCAGAATGTTGAGCTTGGGAGAGCCGGGTTAATGGCTGGGTGATCACAGCAAAAATAGAAGCCTGGGAAACACAACAGGGGTGGGGTTGGTGAGACCGGGGTGTGAGTCGGAAGTGAGTCTCCTGCATGAGGCAATGGAGACAGGATCTGAGCCACACCTCGAGCAGGACTGAGGGGAGGCATCGGTGTCTGTGAGTTTAATTCTGGGGACGTGCTGGAGGCCTGGCTCAGAGGCGAGGTCCTAAGTGAGGAGGCTCCTCAGGACGCAGACTCAGCAGAGGAGCAAGAAGCCAGCACCGCGGGAGGCGGGTGGGGGGGCGTGAACAGCTGGCCGCCTTCGGCCCCAGCTCCAGCTCTGCTGACTGAGCACACCGGCTGCCTGCCAAAACAGACCAGCACTTAGAAGAGAACTCCAGAGGGTGCATCACGATGGACAGCAGAGAATGTGGACGTGACTCGTGCCACGGGAATTTGCCTCCAGCTCTGCGCTGCAGCCAGGGATGTGAGTTATCTTTGCCGTCTTCGCAGAATCTGAAGCCGAACAACCCTTTGCTTACTGCGTGATCAGGCTGGATAGGCTGCGGCGTGCTGGACACGCAAAGCCCAGCTGCACAGTGAGCCTGGAGGACAAAATCACCTCCAGAGACTCCTGTTACCAAAGCACGACCACAAGAACGAGTCAGTCTTTGCAACAGAATTCTCACTTGCAGAAGTCAGATAAACGTGAGGCATGAAAAGGAGCCTCTCTCCTTGTTTCCTCCTCCCTTGTGCTTAGATTCTGTTTATTTCCTAAGAGACCTTAGCACATTGCTTTAGGATGCTGGAAGCCCAGCGGTCCTGTGTGGTAATTAGTTTTAGCCATCAGGAGAAAGCACCTTTGTCTAATTTGCCTAAAGTCAAAGCGGATCAATACACCTTACATTTTATACCTCCCCTGGTTAATTGGAAGGTCAACTGGCAAGAAACCCTCTGCCCCAGGGATGGTGGACATCCTCCGGCATATGAAAAGGGCAAAACTCACGCTGCCTTCCCCACAAGAAGTTAGCAAAGGTGACCGCAGGGCATGCGCCGGGAAAGGCAGAGACCTCCCCGGTCGACCTGAGAGCAGGTGCTAGGACCTAGGTGAAAACACACACACACATTCTGAGCTGCTGCCTTTTCATAACCTGGGACCCCACAGTGAAAATGAATGTATCAACTGGATCACAGCCAGCCCTTTCACCCAAAGTTCCCAATTTTCAATGAAATGAACGTCTGCCCCAGAAAGTAGTTATTGAACACTGGGACATAGAGACCCCACTCAGCCCCCTTGTGCAGCCTAGCAGGGCAGGGCGCAGGCGGCGTCCAATTCCCATTGTCCAGGCTGCATTTCAGAAAGCCTCCAGATCATATCTGGTTTGCTGGGCAAGAATTATGACCACGAAATGACTTTAATTCTGCTTAAAAGGCACCGCCAGGGCTAAATCCAGAATGCTATTTTTATACTTTTGCTTACCAGGAAAAGTTGCAGCCCCCAGGCAGTTCCCATGAAATACAAGGGTGGCCCAACGCAGGGTGATTTAGGATCAGAGCAGCTGCCCAGCTGCTGCAGGGGGAAGGTGAAGGAACTCGTCTTTCTGCCATCCTTGTCCAATAAAGAAGAAAGAAAAAGAAGAGGAGCAGAAGCAGGGCGCACCTTGGCGTTCATGTCAGCAAACTGAACCCAGGCTGTGGTCTCAGGTCAGTTACCACTGGCCCCAGGTTGCAGGAGGAAACTTCAAGGTCCAGAATACAGGGCACAGGGCTGGGCTGCTTGGGGGAAGGCCACTTCCTGGGGAATCACTACCCCATAGGGTCTGAGTGCTCACGTATTTGTCCCTGACCGTCACCCCAAAGAGAAGACTGGAAATGCAAGGCAGATGCACCTCCCCCAAAAATGCATGCTCAGCACCCAAGTTAATTTAGGCCAGATTCAGCCCTGCAGGAATTTGCGCTAATACTTTTCAGGTGACTGACTGAGGTAAGGCTGATAGGACTTAATAGTGCAGATGAGTTATTGCTGTCTACTGGTCAAAATGCCCTCTACCCGACTTTCAAAGCTGCACATGGTTTGGCCGCACAGGCAAGCTGGCTTCTGATGAGCACAGGTTTTCCAGCTGTCCTCGCATACATTTCCTCTCTTTCCTTTTCCTTTTTCAAGAACCCTCATTATTCACAAAATGAATCCAAGCCCATGGTCCTCAGACCCTGGGAGCCCCAGGGTGACCTGGCCGGAAGCCTGGAGAAGCCACATCTTTACAGGGTCCGCATGGGGAGGCCCAGCTCAGGGTTCCAAGAGAAGAGTGCCTGCCTCCTCACTGCCCTCCTGACCCCCAGGAGTGTTCTGCAAGCATCAGGAATTGGTGCAGAGTCCTTTGTAAAGCATTGCCTCAAGCTCTTCTCCCAGTGGATCCAGACCCGCCCACATTTATGGGATCATAATATAACACATGGTTCTTATGGTGACTGTTGTCACAAAAAAGGTGTGTGGGGGGGAGACAGTGATCTAAACCTGGGTCCTCAATTGATTTTGTTCTCACATTTCATCCTCTAGGACATTTGAAAACAAACATACACATATTCAGAAGCATGGTGTATCAACTATATGTTTATTAATTATATATGCCACCATTCTATATATGATATACCTTATCGACTTATCCAGAAATAGAAAATAGAAATGAAAAGCACTGTGGTTAGCCAGGAGTGTCAATTTGATTGGCTTTGGGACCTGCCCGGGGGATTGGTGAACCACACTTCTGGGTGTGTTGGGGGAGGGGATCATGGAGGTGTAGCTTTGGGGTCCATGTCTGGTCCCTCACCCCTTCTTCCCTGGCACTGACCCCTTACTCTGCTTCCTGGCTGCCCTGAACCGAGCAGCCGTGCTCCACTGCCCTCTTGCACCATGATGCTTCTGCCTTGGACACAGCTGACCATGGACTGAGTCCCCTTAGAACATGAGCCAAATGTAAACCTCCTGCCCATTAAGATATGGGTATCAGCTGTCGTGTCCCACAAAGATAAAGCTGACTAATACAGATTAAATGTAAATGTATATAAAATGCAGAGTGGAAATGCTGGCATTTCCTGTGTCCAAGAAATATTTCCTGTGTCTGTGACCATGCAAAACCTATCCCTTTGGAGATGACCCTAACCCTCACCCCCTCAAGTGTCTAATTCCTCCAGTTCTCCACCATCCCAAAATCCAGGAATTAGAAGATACGCTTCACATCCACAGTCCCTCTAAACCTGCCAAAAGACTGAATCTCACACATCAGTAGAATACTAGGTGAAAAATGTTCGTACACAAACATGAGCACGATACTGTGGCACTACAGGAGGTTCCCTCTTCCTGAGAAGCAAGGAAGACTTTATCCAGACAGTGATGCTGGGCTGCATTCTGAGGCTGGGTGGGTGCAGCCAGGCTGCAAGGGGCAGGGAAGGGTCTGCAGACAAAGGAGCTGGCCGGACCTGACTCTTCTTGTGTTCAGAGTTCCGTGAGCACTTGCGTAAAGTACTCTGAACTACTGCTTCTGGAATCTGCCTGAGTCTGGGCAGGGAAGGCCCGGTGTTTGGCCAACCCTCCCATTTTTCCCTTTGCCATACCTACAAGGAAAGGGCTCAAGAGGGCAAGGAGCTTCCAGTGAAGCCGTAACATACATTAGCTAATGTCTGAAAAGTCCAAGATTCCCAGAGTGTGGGGACAGCGTTCACGAGGTGCAAACAGGTCAGTAGCACAAGGGTTTATTATTTGCCACCGATGCACCACTCCTAGCTCTAACAAAATACTGTTGCCTGGTGGCCTAAATATTTCTCATGTTTCTGGTTGCTGAATGTCCCAGATGAAACTGCTGGTGAATGTCTTTCTCAGTGTGACCTGGCTGGCAGATGGTCACTTTCTAGCTGTGCCCTCACATGGCAAAGGGAGAAAAGTCTCAAGGTTTCATCTAAACCTACTACATCCTGAAGGTCACCATCATACTGGAGCTATGGGTTTCAGTATATGAACTGGTGGGAGGCAGAAATGGAGACATAGACATTCATCCCATAACACATCACTTGCACTAAAGTGCCAAGGGGGCTTGAGGTATAGCTCGGTGGAATAGGGTTTATCTAGTAGGTGAAAGGCTTCAGATTCAATCCCAGTTACCAAAACACATAAATAAAGTAGCAAAAGGGCTCACAACCCAAATCATTATTTGGCTAGATGTCCTTTGCAGGAAACATTTTTTATCTCTACCTGCCAAGCACACTTCCTCTTTCCTCCTTTCAGGAAACCTGTGCTCACACTTCCTGAAATTCTCTCCCACCTTGGCTCTGGGGTGTAGAGTGTAACCCATGCCTCGCACTGTCAGCACACTGTAGTCCCCAATTTTAGATTGGGAGAAGACATTCACACAGACAAGCCACAGCCAGGAGGAGGAGGCAGACTTTGGCTGCGATTGCTCTTGGGAAGACACAGGCTCTTGCCTTCCATCCCCACTGAACACAGGGCTGATGGCAGATTCCAGCAGCAGCAGCCAGAGTGAGAGGAAGCAGAAGCATTTCTGAGAAAGCAGAGCTGATATCGGGAGGGAGAAGCCAGGGCATGATAACAGCATTTGAGCCCTCCACCTTCTCCTTGCTTTTGTATAGGCCAGTAGGATGGGGTATCATCCATTACCTGTAAGTGCAAGGCTCCTAATAATACATCATCCATCTCCGAGACACAGTGTGAGATAATTGGAGGCTCCAAACTCCTCTTATCCTTCTATAAACAGGATAAGAAACTGCTAAATTTTCCTATGTTAAACAAGTTTTTTTCAAAACAACAATATACTGTTATAACAGAAAATGTTACTTTTCCAAGTAACATTGACTTAGTTACTTTTCTCTCATTGCTGAGACAAAATATCTGCCCCTCAGAGTTTAAAGGGAAAAAGTTTATTTAGCTCATGGTTTGGAGAGGTTTCAGGGCATAATCAGCTGGCTCCAAGACAGGGTGGCACGGCAGAGAGGCAACACATAGAGAACCAGTTCACCGCAGGTAAAGACAGCAAAAGCAAGCAAGCAAGGGAGAAGACAAGGCTCTTTCTGTACCTCATATTGTATTCAGTCCACCAATCAGCGTAATGATTTAGTTGCACCAACCCTTAATCCTAGAACCCTTTTTCTAGCATTGTACCACTCAATCACAAACTCTAGACTCAGCCACCTCTGAAAAAGCCCCACCTGACTGTATGTGGCTTTGTGGGGACTTCTAGACACAAACTATAACATTCTACTGCTGGCTCCCAAAGACTTGTGTACATCTCTTTATGCAAAAAGCATTTCGTCCACTCCTAAGAGTTGCCACAGTCCTAACAGATTCAGCACTGCTGAAAAATCAAAGCCCAACATCTCCTCTGAGATTTAAGGCAAACTCTTCTCTGTGAGTCCCTGAACAAATGGAAAGAAAGTGAAACATTTCCAGTGTTTAATGACACAAGATAAACACCACCATTCCAAAAGGACAGAGGAGTAAAAAGGGATGGGACCAAAGCAAGTCCAAAATCCAGCAGCCAAACATTAATTACTATAATTCCAGGTTCAGCATCCAAAGCAATGTATGGCAAGCTGTGAACTCCAAAGGGACTGAGTTTCTCTGCCCCTATAGCACTTCCTGTAGTTGTAGCTCTTATGGCTTTTCTTTGGAACTGGTTTTGCTCCCTTCTTGCAGTTTTCCTTAGACAACCCACCATTCTTGGCTTCTTCAAATTTCTAGGGGCTCCAATGCACCTTCAGCTTCACACTCACAGCTTCACACATTGCCCTCATGTACTGCCTGTCCTCCCAGGCTTTTTTCTGAAACTTGGGTGGAAGCCATCTTGATCTCACAAATCTTGCATTCTGCATGCACCAAAAACCAGCACTGTGTAGATGATGCCAAGGTTTGCTGCCAACTGGAGAAGTAGTCAGACTTCCTGACTTCCCTCTCTCTTGGCTATAGAGATCAACTGCTGAGTACTTTGAACCCAATCTTGTGGAACAAATTCTCTAGGCCACCACCATTCTGGAATATGATGTTGTAGGGCTCTCTTCTCAAAGCAGAGTCTTTCACCTTTGCAACTTGATGCTGCAAAGGCTGGAGTCCTGCTGGTTCTTGTGATGTCCTAAGACCATCTTTTCTTTTGTCTTCTTCTAAAATGCTTTACTTTTCCTAATTAGTTTTTTCAGTGACTGTTGAGGTTCTGCAAGCAAAAGGAAAATAAAGGGTCTCACACACACTAAGGGCAAGCAAAATGGCTGCTGCCAAGCCAACCTTAGCAAGTAGCTTTTATTGAGATAAAGAACAGAGAAACCCAAATTGTGCTTGCTCAGATTATATAACTTGTTTACTTCTCGACCTTACAGGACCTCATGTTTTTATCTTGGAGTGGGGGCAAAGTTTCAAGGCCTGCACTTTTCCCATAACACGTCGACTGGATGTGTCCAGGACAAAATGGAGTCGGTGTGGCCTATCTACATCTCTCCCTTCTTTTTTTAGTTTAGGCTTTCTTACCATGTTAGAAGTTGGCATTTTAGGTATGGACATTTTGCTTAGGAATGGGATGCCTTGAACAAGGCATCCCATACCAGTTAAGCAGATAAGGACAGTAACACCGTAAAGAAACATTTGTTTTAACCAATTGATATCTGGTAACCATCCTGTAAGGAAATTCTATAATACAGTATTAAGCTCTTGGGACACATGTATCTGTTTGGTAAGTTCATGTAAATCATAAAGTTTCCCACTGATGGAGTTACTTTCATCAGACAAATTAAAATAGCACATTTGAGCAATTTCATTACATCCATGATGATGCAATAGAAGTAGATAATCAGTTGCAGCATGATTATCTAAAATTGCTTGTCGGTGCTCACTGTGTTCTTTGTTTAATAATGCCAAAGCTGTAGAAGTATAATTAATTTGTTTTGCCATGAGACAAGCTAGTACAGTAACACTGTGATTGGCCCTGGCTGCCAGGGCAGGCATAACAACCAAAGAAACACCTAAAGCATAAATTTCTACTTCAGTTAACTGACTAATAGAAAAGTCCCCACACAGGTTAGTGAGACTAGCTGTAGACTGTTTGGTGCAAGACAGTGTAAATTCAGGAGAAGGCAACAATATAGTAAGGCGACTAAAGCAGCATTTTGTGTTATGAGATACGTTTGCAAGAATAAGTTTCTCACGTGAAAAAAACATCCAGCAGGGAGAGGAACATGTCCATGTCCATACAATACTGGCTCATAACTAGAACAATTCCAAGTACTATTACAAAGGCAAAGACATTGAGTAGTACAATTTTCAATATGAGCATATGAGGCATTTGAAGTTGCTACATATGGAGTGAACATTTTAACTGCATTATCAGGTTTTTTAAGGGTGATAGTGCCCCAATTTGGATAGTCAACATATGTTACAATTTTGTTTGGAACAGTGGAGAAAATGGTGTAATTACTTAGAGAGGCAGTGTTCTTGCATACCGGAATCATTCAGGACCCAAGAATGTATTTTATTTCTGTCTTTTGAGCAAGACAGAAATGAGAGACATTAGCTATTTTTGTCAACTAAACCCAAATATTATATTCCAATCTTTCTTGAAGGTCGTGGGACTCTAAAGTCCCCATGGTGGGTTACAAAACACAAAGCAATAGAATACAATGCATTAAAGAGTTCATTGTCAATTTGGTGAATACCACCACAAGAAGCTTTTCAGCAGTGGGTTCCTCTCTAGATGTGAGAAGCAAGTCTTGTGCAGACTGGATCAGCACCTTTATATCACCCCAAGTCACTGGCTGAGCAGTCATCCTCACTTCTGAGGCAGCCTGGCTTGATTCAGGGAGAGGCAAAACTGTGGAACTGGGTTGTGCAGCCTGTGGTGCCAACTCATTCCATGCAGGGTGAACGCAATGAGCAGGAATCCACACAGGGCCTGTTGGGGATCATACAGAAGCATCCCCTCCTCCCCAGGTCAGCAGGGGCACTGGTCCCCACCAGCCTGGGTTGGGGGCATTTTGAAAGAAATGGAATCAACATAGCCAAAGAGACTTGAAGAGAAACAGTAGGGGACAGCAGAAAGGAGAAGTCTCTTTTGCTAAGTGGTAAAACAGTATCAGTGAGATCAACTCCAAGTGCACCAGTATGTCCTTGAGAGGTAAAAGCATTGAGAAATGAGAAATAGCATTGATAATGGGAAACAAAGTACTACCAGGCAAGTGGGGTAGATGTAACCTTTCAACACTAAATACCTTGCTGCTCTGGATGGCAACAAGAGCCCCAGTGGGCAAAGGGGCTGAATGAAAAATGAGTAAGGAGAGAGGGCAGTCCTTCAGGACTTGATCCACCATAACTGCCGTGAGTGTGTGAGCATTGCTCTGAAGGGCCTGCGTAAAGAAAGAAAGCCAGAGATCACATCAGCAGGATCTGTGTGAACCCACAAAGCATTGTACAGAGGAGCTAACTGTTGAGTGGTCAAAGGAAAATAGGGCCTTACCCAATTAAGGTAGAGACAGAAGAAGTGGCACAGCTGGGAGGACCTAGAAGTCAGGCATGCGGTGTTCCATCTGTCCACTTGCCAAAGATTGTGTAGCACCCCAGCAAAGGTGCCAGGTGTGCAGGACAGAGTTAGGAACTGGAGGCTCCGCGTGCAGCAGTTTGCCTATCTTTTCCCAATCCTTCATAATGAGCAGTACTCCCTCAGGCTACCAAGGACAATAATCACGAATTTTTCACAAAAGTTGTACTAAATTATGCTCAGGGAGCCCATGGCCCACCTTCTTAAGGAGAAAAGGCAGTTCTGCCTAATGTTTCTGCTGCACTTCAGACGGGGAATTCCCCATGACTTACCCAGGGATTTTCCAAAGAAAATGAAGTTGATGTGTCAGGGACCATGTCCCACCCCAGGAACACAGTGAAGGCAAGTCACCCTCCACAGCAGACTTCTCTGCCGTCAAGTCCCTGTTCGGGCGTCAGATGTTGGGGTTCTGCAAGCAAAGGGAAAATAAAAGGTCACACACACTAAGGGTCAGCAAAATGGCTATTGCCCAACCAGCCTAAGCAAGTAGCTTTTATTGAGATAAAGAGCAAAAAACTCAAATTGCGCATGCTCAGATTATATGACTTGTTTACTTCTTGCCCTTACAGGACCTCATGTTTTTACCTTGGGTGGGGGCAATGTTTCAAGGTCTGCACTTATCCCATAACATTGTTGACTGGATGTGTCTGGGACAAAATGGAGTCAGTGTGGCCTCTCTACAAGTGACCAATTTCTCCTCTGTTCATCTTTGCAGGTCACAACTTTACCAGAGCTTCCTTTCTGGCCAAATTCACAATGTTATGAATCATTCTGATGGAATCTTTGTTCTTGAATCTCAACATAAATCTGGCTAAAAGCCACTGGCTCAACATTAGACTGCCTTAGGAATTTCCAAAGACTCTAGAGCAATGTGGTCAGGTACAGTCACATCAATGACTCCACTCCTGGTACCAAATCCTATCTTACTTACTTTTTTGTTGCTAAGATGAATATCCAGTTCCCAAAGTTAAAGGAGGAAAGGTCTATTTATCTCACATTTTGTAGAGGTTTCAGGGCATAATCAGCTGGCTCCCAGGCAGGGTGGCTTTGCAGAGGGGCAACACAGAAGAGAACCAGTTCATGGCAAGCAGAAGACAGAAAAATCAAGACAAGAAGGGAAAAGACAAGACTCTTTCTGTCCCCTATGTATTCAGTTCCCAGGATTAGGGCAGTGCCAAACCAATCAGTGGACTGATTTAGTAATCACTCACCCTTAATCCTGGCACCCTTAACCCTAGCATTGCACCATGAATCAATCACTCACTCTCAATTCATCCACCTCTGAAAAAGCCCAACATATGACCATGTAGGGAGACATCTAGACACAAGCCAAAACAGACATCCAGTACTTTACCTGATCATATTAAAATAAAGTAACTTAAACTTTTTAAAAGAATAAATGTGAGACATGAAATGTCCAACAATTCTATGATCTCTGTAACATAATAGAATGATGCACAGCCATTGCATGTTCATGATCATTACTAATTTGATTCAATAAATTTTAAGATTATTTTCCAAAACCTGAATGTAAAGTTAATATTTATAGGCTATTATACTTAAGGTAAGGACAGTTAAACCTGCGTCCATTCCACAGTAAGTCACTTGATGGGAACTATGTGCTTCTTTGTATCAAGTTCCAAACCAGGCCCTGGATCCATAGGCCATTTGTGATCTAATGTCCTCTAAGTTACCATGAAATGGGGTTTGATAACCAGAGAAAAATGAATCTTACCAAAATCTTACAGGCATTTTGTGGAAAGGAATTCTGTCCTCTCTTCAAAATTAGTCTTCAAAGCTTCTAAGCTTTAAGTTGCCTCCCAGTTTGAACACTAATGACTATAAAATTTTTCTCTTTTATTTTATAAGGTTTGTGAAGCAGAGAAACAATAACTAAAAAGATTAAAGAACAGTAACCACTGAGCATATCTGGGGCAAACATGCTAGAGTAGGGTTCTTTGGTTGCACTTGACAGAAACCCCTTGGAATGGGTTGGGCTATTTGGCCAGGAAGTCTGTAGACTCAAGCTAAGCTCACGGTCCTTGCTGAAGGTGAGGAGAAACAAACCTGGGAACACACATAGCTTGAGGACTCTGTGTCTTCTGCCCTGCAAGTGGACATTGTTACCTCAAACCAGCTAAGTCCTGGCATTGAAAGCCGATCACAGTCCTGGGATGCTTAGCATTTGTCATCTGTATTTTCATGGTTGAAAGAGACAAATTCTTCTTCCAGTCTAAATCCCCAGTAGAGAATTCTTGATTGGCCAGCTTGGGCTCAATTCAGGATAAACAACTGTCCCGGTTTTCCTAGGACTAAGGAGCCTTCTAGAACACGGCACTTTCCATTTTGCATTTGGGAAAGTTCAAGAAAAACAGAACAAATTCAACCTTAGTTACATGCCCCTTGTCATGGTTTGTGTCAGTGGCCCCCAGGCCTCATGTATTTGCATTGTGCATTTGTGATTGGTTCATTGTCTAGTGCTTGGATTGGTGGTGTCAGTGCTACAGCCTCCTAGGGTGTGGATGTGATGTAATGGCAGGAAGAAGGTGTCTCTCTCTCTTGCCAGTTTCTGCCTTGCTGTTTGCAGCCGCCATGAACTGCGGCCCCGCCATGCCACCCTGCCTTGGAGCCAACTGAGTATGGACTGAAACCTCCAAAAACTGTAAGAAATAAACCTTTCCTTTCCCAACTTTGGGCATCAGGTATCTTGTCTCAGTGACTAGTGAAATGTAACTAAGACAGAATTTGGTACGGAGGAGTGGGGTCATTGCTGTGACTATTCCTGACCATGTTTTTCAAGAGGCTTTGAAAATGGCTTGAGGGCAGAGTTTGGAAAGGTTCAGACATGTTGCCTGGATGCACAGAGCTGGAGTAACTTAGGTTGTTCTGTAGAGGAGATGCTGGTCAGAGCTCAGGAGACCAGAAGGCTGATAGAAAGCCTGATAGTAAAGACCAGGCTTGCGAGGTTTCTGCTGGGAAGGAGGACTGTATTGGTTGCTGGACTCCCTATGATGTGTGTTATGGCTTGGCAGAAAGTTTGTCTGCATTTTGCTCATGCCCAGGGACTTTGCCTGAGACTGAGATTAAGGGTAATGGACTGATTAATCTGGCAAAGGAAATTTCAAGGCAGTCAAATGTTGAGGCTGTGGCATGGCTATTGTTGGGGGCTTTTAGCCAGATCTATGTTACGAATAAGAGCAAAGAGCCCAGCAGGATAATTTAAAACACTGTGAGTTTGGCCAGAAGGAAAACTCCAGTAAAGCTGTGGATTGTAAAGATTGTGCTGAGACTTTGATTGCTGAGAAGAAACAGAGAGATAAGAAAGATGGCCACTGGGCATCCCAGGAAGCAGCGGGTCTCTACCCTTTGCAGCCCCAAAACTGCAAAAGTGAAAGAATTTTCTCAGATGAGAAAGCTTCAGAGCACCATGCTCCAGAATGGCACGGGAGGCCACATGAGGTTCCAGAATGGTGGCAGCCACATGAGGTTCCAGAATGGTGGCAACATAGAAAAGCTTTTCTTCACAATCGGGTTAACAGAGCCCAGCAATCCAGGCACTGGACACCTATAGCCAAGAGAGAGAAAAGCCTGGCTACTGCTCCAGCTGGCAGCAGACCTTGGCGGCATCCACATGGTGCTGATTTTAGGTGCAAGGAAAATGCACAAATACTGAGGGTAAGAAGGCTTCCACCTCAATTGCAAAGGGCCTGGGAGGCCAAGCAGTGTGCACCTGAGAGGGCAATATGTAAAAATGTAAGTGTGAAGCCAAAGGTGCAGTGGAGAACCCAGAAGTTTGGAAAAGCAAAGATCATGGATCATCCAAGGAAAGCTGCAAAAACTGAGAAGAGAGGGTTTAAGACAAAAGCTGCGGGAGCTGAAATCCCTAGAAGTTCCCTGGGAGTGGAATCACCCAAGCTTTTTGGAGCTTGCAACCAGATTGCTTCAAATGCTGAGCATGGAACTCTAGGACTTAATGTTCGCCCTGCTGGATGTTGGACTTGCTTTGTTTCCAATGCTTTATATTCCCCCGTTTGTAACTTTTGGAATGGTAATGTTTATTTTGTCCCTTTGCATTTCAGAAATGTTTAACCTTGTTTCACTTGTACCGGGATTGTTCACTTGTACAATCACTTGTAAGAGTTTGCCATAGATATTGGAGGAGACTTGGGACTTGGACTTCTCAGCAATGCTGAAAATGTTAGGACTTTGGCAACTCTTGGAGATGGACTAAATGTCTTTTGTATAAAGGTTGTACATGAGTCTTTAGGGGCCAGGTGTGGAATGTCGTAGTTTGTGTTGGTGGCCCCCAGGCCTCATGTATTTGCATTTGCATTTGTGATTGGTTCATTGTCTAGTGCTTGGATTGGTGGTGTCAGTGCTACAGCCTCCTAGGGAGTGGAGCCAGGATGTGATGTAATGGCAGGAAGAAGGTGTCTCTCTCTCTTGCCAGTTTCCGCCTTGCTGTTTGCAACCACCATGAACTGTGGCCCCGCCATGCCACCCTGCCTTGGAACCAACTGAGTACGGACTGAAACCTCCAAAAACTGTAAGAAATAAACCTTTCCTTCCCCAACTTTGGGCATCAGGTATTTTGTCTCAGCGATGAATGAAAAGTAACTAAGACACCCCTTCTTCCAACCATCCTTGTGGCCATCAGCACGAGATACCAAGACTCCAATTTATGTCCAATTTTACTTTAAATTATCACCAGATAACATGCTAGAGGGATGGAGTCACAGAGGATCTCATGGTGGAATAAGGAGAAAAGAATGACTTCCATCAAGAAAGGGTGGTAAAATGAGATGACTATGAGACCATATCCATGTCAAATTTTTCCTATTATGTATGCCTTGTGATTTGACAAGCAATTCCTGAAACATTCCCATCCAATAACCATACCTTTTACTATTTACACTCACTGGAATGTCTAATTTCATCATGGCTTTAATGTACTAAATGCTACCCCAGTGAACTGAAACAGTTAATACACAGTTTGAACCACTTCCATATCTAAGAAATCTAATTCATTTCTTAGAAATTATTCCACTAAGCACTACATAAATCAATTGTCATGCCTTCAAACCTACTGTACTCAGTCAAAACACATCCTACAGTTTCATGTTAAACAGTCTGAAGCCTTTGTGACAACATGATGTCTGCATGCTGTCAAATTGCCTATTTCACCTTCCAGCAATTTTCTTTTCTTGAGAACTTAGTTTCCCCTCCATGTGCTTTAGAATTGCTTGAATTCTTTAGCTCATTCTTTCAGGAAATAGAATTAATATTTAAAGGCAGTGACTGTAATTTCAAGAATGTCTTAGTAATAACCAGAGTTCCCATCACATAAATTATCCTACCTTTGCAGTGGTCTTATTTCCTTTTTGAAGTCATACAATCAAGACAAGCTGGTTTAAATTCTATTAAGTCTCCCAGGAAGACTTGAGTTTGTTGAAACAAGATACGAAGTCAACAAATAAAGAGACACAAGGACAGATCTGTTAGCTTCAGGAACTTGTGCTTTTAAGAAAGCAGATTCAGTACCACGTGAGCAAAATAGTGAGCGCAGCCTAAAACACCATCGTGGGCTATGAATACATGAAGAGCCACAGCTGTCTGTGAGCCTCAGTACTGCTGCGCCCTGGCCTTGTCTCAGGCACACACTATTTGAGTCTTACAGTTTGAAGGGGGCCCCTCTAGGAACCACTTACAGCCTCTCACACTCACCTCACGGGATGAAAGATCTCTCTTTTACCTAACTCAGCATACTACAGTTTGATATTTCTCCAAATGAAATTCAATACAAAAAGCAAGGCAACTAAAGCAGCAGAAAATTACAAAAGAGACAGACATGTACACTGCATGTATTAGTCCATTTTCTGTTACTATAATAAAATTCTTGAGGCTGGATCATTTATACAGAAAAGAAACTAATGACCAAGAAACTAATGACCAAGTTTATGAAAAAACGTTCAGCATCTTTGGCTGTCAGAAGAAAGCAAATGGAAATAGCACTGAGATTCCATTTTACTCCATAAAGAATGGTCACAATCAGGAATAAAAAAAAATACCAATAAGTTTGGGAGAGAAAGGAACCCTTCTACATTATTGGTAGGAATATAAATTTGTGTAATCACTTTGGAAATTTCTTTATAAAACTAAAGATAGAGATTCCATTTGACCCTACTATACATCTTGTGGATATCTTCCTGAGTTAAAGACATTATATGACAGTGCTAGATGCATACCCATAGTTACAACAGCACAACTCATCACGACTAAAGCAGCCTGTATGCCCACCGACAGATGCATGGGTAAAGAAAATGCAGTATTATATACACAGTGGAGCATTACTCTGCCATAGAGAAGGATAAACTTGAGTCATTTTAGAAAAAATGGATAGATCTCACAATCATAATGTTCCATGAAATAAGTCAGACACAAGAGATTTAACTATTACATGGTTTCTCTTATGTGATAAACCCAAAGTATACATAATTTAACAAGCAAAATCAAAAAGAGATGTCAGAAATAGGGAGGTAGACTTAGTGAAGATGGGAAGGAAATCTGGGGATGGGAGTAACAGGAATGAGACAGGAATAAATAGGAATTGAGATGCAATCTGTACATTACCTAGTCCCCAAGATGAGTGTAATTATAAGATACTGTGAATACTCACTGATAGTTTTTAAAAACTTTGAAATAGAAGTTATTTATCCCACAATTTTGAAGGCTGAAAGTCCAAGGTCAGAGGGCCCCATCCATCCGGCCTCCAACGATAGCTAGAGATGGCATCACCATAGAGGACCATGTCCAGAAGAGACCATCAGGAGACACAGAAAGCCAGAGACCCTTTGGTGCCAGGCTAGCACTGCTGTAACCACGCATTCTCGTGGGAACCAACAAGGATCCCCAAGAACTACATTAATCCCTTCCAAGGCCTGTGACCCCAGGGACAGGACCACCTCCCAGCAAAGCTCAGCTCTTAAAGCTTCTGCCACCTCTTACCCCCACCAGTGCCTCCAGGACATAAGACCTTGGGGACCAAACCACACCCAAACCAACAGAGCAAAGGTGCTTTGTTCCGAGTTTGTGCAGTCTTGGTTCCTTCGGCACAAAAGCAAGAACACTTTGTCCTCAGTCCTTGGTGATTTTGATGATGAACAAACTACCTGCACCCTTAGTGGGAGACTCCAATTCCACATGCTCCCAGGGTCCCTCTCAGCCCCAGCCTCAGCCTCTGCAAGATCACACAAGTCCACACACGGTTGAGTCTAAGAGGGAGAGTGGGGGATGCCGATCCTTAGCAGGGACAGGATGACTAAGGAGGAAAGGACACAGCAGCTTGAGCCCTTGAGTGCACAGAGAGGCTCTTCAGTGAGCACAGGTGAAGGAGACAAACAAGGAGCCTCAGCCACGTGGAGACTGCACAGGAGGGGACTCTGCCTCCCGGCCCAGCCCACAGCCCAGCTAATGACCATGAAATCTGCTACCTGATTTAAAATGATTCATCTTTTTGAATTCTGAATTTGAAAGCAAATGAACAAATGAGCAGAAACGTGGAGAAAGGATGAGTCTTAAGGTTGAGTGAGTTTGCAGTATGGTCCTTAAAAGGTGAATTGAAGGCCAAAAAAATGATGGGTTCAAGTTAGACCTGGCTAAAGTTAATAGGCACCAAACGAAAAGAGAGACAGAGACAGACAGAGAGAAACAAAGAGACAGAGACAAACAGAGACAGAGAGGCAGAGACAGAGAGAGATAGAGGCTGAGAGAGACAGAGAAAGACAGAGACAGGACAGAGACAGAGAGGCAGAAAGACAGACAGAGAGAGACAGAGACAGATAGAGAGAGATAGAGACCGAGAGAGGCAGGGAGAGGCAGAGACTAGTAAGAAGCCCTAATATATACCCAGATGGAGTCACAGATGAGAAGAAAAAAAGAATAAGGTAAAAACATTATTTGACAAGATAAAACTATAAAGACTATATTTACAAATTAAAGAAACAAAGTTACAGACCCAAGAAAGTCTAAGCACAGAATGAGGAAAGTCTAATGAGAATAAATAAAACTAATTCTGTATCTAGGCACATTATAACTAATCTGAAAATCTTAAAAAGCAGCCAAGAAAAAAAAAATTACCTTCATAGGAGCAACATTCACTTTTCAACAGGAACTGTGGGAGCCAAAGACAACAGAATTATGTACTTAAAGTACTAAAACTAAGCTAGGCTGTGATGCCAGCAGAAGCTAAGGCAGAAAGATCATCAGTTCAAACCCAGCCTAGGCAACTTATGACTTATCACGATCTTGTCTCAAAAGAAAAAATTAAATACCAGGGTTGTAACTCAGAGAAAAGATTCTGGCTTCAATCCCCAGTACTACCCACCCTCCCCCAAAATAGGTGAAAATAAAGTACTAAAACAAATCAGTTGACATAGCATGGACTATTCAGTAGATTGTACTAGGAAATGTGTTATTCATAAATGTAACTAAATTTTATGCATAAAAATAAGTTCTCAGTAGATTCAAAAAGCAAAACATTTTTACATTTGGAGAGAAAATATGGTACATTTTTATGATTTCAGTACAGAAAAGGATTTTTTGCATGATGCAAAAACAAACATTAGAGGAAAAATACGAAATCTTACAAGATGTTTTAAAAGTTAAACTTCTCGGTACTTTGTGAATTGCACTAACATTTGTGCTGTAAGTTGAAGTAACTGTGTTAACCACGCTTGCAGTTGGATAAGGGCTCCTGAAGAAAATCACCCTTCGTTCCTGGAGCTTGTGGGTGCTGCCTTAAATGGAAAATAATTCCTTTTGGGGGTGGTGAAGGAGCCTGAGGTGCAGAGATAATCATCCAGTACCCAAACGGACTCTCAGCCCAAGCACTTGCATAAGGGAGAGGAAGGCGGAGGTTTGCTACACAGAGAAGAGGACAGTGTGACCAAGAACAGGTGGAGAGGTGTCATCATGAGCCACGGAAGACCAGCAGCCTCCAGAAGGTGGAACTGGCCAGGGCTGGGCTCCAGAACCTGAGCGACCGTCAGCTCTGCTGATGCCTGGATTGTGTCCCAGGGACGCTGACTCAGAATCCTGGCACCAGAACCATGAAAGAATACATTTGTCTTGTTTTAAATCATCGAGTTATAGGAATCTATGACAGCAGCCATGGGGAACTCATGCAGTGATGTTACGACCAACATTTTCAGGGTCACAGGAAAGATGGGCAGTTGTGAAAAGCAAAGAAATAAAGCATGGATGCCACTGCTGAAATCAAGTTGAAACTATTAATACAAACCCACAAATTTTTAAAAGCAGATTGCACCAAATCTAAGACGCACCTTTTTTGTTACATTTTAAGATCTCCAAAATCCAAATTTATCTTGTAATCTAAGATAATTCTGGCATAAACCACTTGTGATCTACTTTTTTATGTTATACAACATAATGCTATACCAAACAGTGACTCGTGTATTAGTTTTGTAAAATGTAGATCTTCTATTTTGAATACTGAAAGGCTTAATTCTCACTATCCAAAGCTGTGATAGTTTGAACAATTAAAAATGTTTACAGTGGGTTGAAACACAATGAATCAGTAAAATGCAGGAGACCATAACGACACTAAAAAAGAGAATTTCTTATGTCACAATTTTTCATAATTTACTTGGAACTTAGTAATTACAATGAAAAAATTGAGGCTTGGTCAAGCTTTCCAGGAAAACAATTTGCCAGGAAAATTAGTTATGCAGGTGACAAAGGAGAGCTGGGTTACAGAAGAACACCAGCTCTGAGAGACAAGAAACAATAGGATTAGAGGGTCAGTGTTCTCACATCCTTATGAAGCCACTGGACCAGACAAGCCTGTCCAGATGATGTTGAAACTGTCTACTACCTCCACACATGATGGAAACCAGATATTCATTTAATGCCAAAGCAGCAGCCCATCATCTCTTTTCTAATAAAAGGGGAAATCAGTACTTGTGCTCTGGTTTGGGTCTTAAGTGTTCCTCAGAAGCTTGTGTGTTGCAGGTTTGATCCCTGGGGGACCGGGCCATCAGAGCTGCTGGAACCTTAAGGAGGCAGGTGCTGGTGAAGGAAGGGAGTAGACTGAGGTGTGATGACAAAGGGGATGCCAGAACCTGGGCCCTTTCTCTCTGCCTCCAGGCCAACATATGGTGATGCACCTCCTCCAGTACACCGTCCCCACCGCAAAAACGTTCCTCCTCTTCTCAGGCCCAAAGCAATGGAGCCAGCCAACCATGGACCAAACCTCCTGATACCATGAGCCAAAATAAACCTTCCCTCCTTTAAATGGATGTTTTCTGATCTTTTGCCACAGCAATAGAAAGCTGACTAATGCAGGTTGAATTATAGAGTCACATCCAGCTGTTATCATCTAATCTAGTGGTCAAATTCATTAATGATGTCATCAAAATACTATGGGCCCTGATGTAATGGAACATAAATGACATCACCAAAGGCTTCTAATTAACAATATGCAATTTGGACCCATTCAACCTGTAAAAGTAATCACTATAAGGATACAGAGAAAAAAACAAGATCAAGTTAAATGGCCCCATGGCGGACAAATTTAACAAATCCCAAAAGTAGAGCGTGAGGTAGGAAGACAGGCCTGGCCTGCTCAGCAAGTCAAGGTCATGACATCAGAGGCAGTGGTGCCCAAGGAAAGAGACAGAAGGAGGCCAGGGATTTAGCTCAGCAGTGTGGGTGCCTGCCTGGCAAGCATGAGGTCATGAGTTCAATCCCTAGTACAAAAAAAACCCACAAAAAACAAAAAAATACAAGGATTCCACAGCTGGGACCTGGGTGACCCTGGGCTGGGCCACAGCTTCAACAAGCCAACCAAGATGGACATTCCGGAGACAGCTGGGAAATCCTGAACAGTGACTGTGAATAAATAAAACAAAAACAGGGAGTGAAGATCATCATCTGGAAAATATACCTTACTGCTCAGCATAGGAAGTATGATCTTATTTTGGCTTTTAAAACTCTATATAAATATATAGCTGTATTGTATCTCACATGTGTGCACACACACACACACACACACACACACAATGGAACAATTCATACTAAAGTGTTAAAAGTGTCTTGAGTAGGAATAAAGTGTTTTTATTTTCGTACTTTTCTCTCTATGTATTTTCTATTTCCCAGGATGTTCATTTGCTGCATTTGCAGCAGTGAAAAATATGTTTGAAAAAGAAAACAAAATCCACTTAGGTCTTCCGCTTTAAAAAATATAAAACCCTGGATCCCTTGGTCAGTGCTGCCACTGAAATAAAATACTGAGTAAGACATAAAAGTGTCTCTCAAATGCATGAAAGAAGGTGAAAAAGTAAAAAAATTTCTCCAAAGGAAAAAGTGAGGGGAGAAGAAGGTACTAACTACAGCAATTTGCATGTTAAAACTTCAAAGGCATAAAAAGTATAGAACTTCTAAACTAGCTGTGAGGAAAACAAAATGAGAAAAAAAAGAAAAACAGACAAAACTATGTGGTCGATATGAGTATCTAAATACTGCCTATATTTTGGTAACCTAAATGAGCTAACGGCTCCAGCTTAAAGACCAAGATGGTCAGGTTGGTTCAAAGTTTACAAGGGCACTTACACGATAAAGTGATTCAGGAAGGTTACAAGCAAAATATCAAGAGAAGGACGTTAAGAAAATAATAACCAAAAGAAATTTGCTATCATTTTATTAGGTATTTTGTAGATTAGATAGATAATACATCTTAAGTAAATAGACATATGAATATATATACACACATATATATGTGATATATGTGTAAAAGCATTTCTAAACACAGAGTTAAAACAAAATAATGACTTTAATTTACCAAGAAGATATAATAATTTAAGACATGTATACAAATCATAAAATAGATTCGAAATTCTGAAAGCAAAAATGATGCAAACCTGGGAGAAAATTTCAAATCAATAATTATATGGGAAATTTTCACATATTCCTCTGAGCAATTATAAACCAAATCCATGAATAGATATATGCATATACAATATTAAATCTGTAACAGATTTGAACAACCAAGATTTGAACAACCAAGATTTACTTAAGGTACCTATAAAGAATATCACATGCACAAAGGGAGAAATTCAAGTTCTTCTTAAGCATATGTGATTTATAAACATCAACGACATATTGGGCAGAAAGTAAATCTGACACATTTAAAAAGATTTGGATTGTAAAGACCACTCCATAATTGGTAGAAATCAGTTCAAAATTGAAGGCTGAGGCAAGAGGATCACAAATTTGAGTCTATCCCAGGTAACTTAGTAAGACTCTGTCTCAAAACTTTTTTTAAAAAAATCAAGAAAAACAAATGTGTTTTATTTATACAGCTATTGAGTTCAGACTCAGTGAATTTGGATGTGGTCCACCACACTGAGCTGACCATAGAGAAACTCCTAGAATTTTAAGAAAGGGTATAAATGAGTGGCCACCAGCTTTCCAGGGGTAAAAATCAGTGTTTGAATCTGTGCATCAGGCGTTAATCTGAACTTAACACGATCTTTCTGTGGGAGAGGGGGTCATTTGTTCACAAGGAAATTCCAAGATTTTCTGGTGTAGCCTGTACTTTTCCTTCCTATTACCTGGCAAAGCAAAGCACGCAGGACAGCAGCTCTTAAAAACACCCCTGTGAGTTGGTCTTTATTAGCATAAGCAGAGAAAAACCACTATAAATGGGTCTTCTCTCATATTTTAATTACTTGGGATACAGCTCTAAGTATTAGCATCACAAAATACAAATTGCGCAGCTGGCTGTTTCATGTTTAAACCGAACTATAAGGGAGCACTTTGTGGCCAAACTAGAATGAAC
>PVJX010026599.1:0-26442 GCA_004027295.1 Dolichotis patagonum
GAGAGAGAGAGAGACAGAAACAGATAAGAGGCTTGCTGGCAAACATGAAATATGGGAAACAATTATGAAATATGTCTTGATCCAGTTCAATTGACACACCGTGGTGAGAATTACCACCATGTAAATATTATCTTTGGTCCTGTTATGTGTCTACATTCTGGATACACAGAGTTAAGGAAGAGAAAATAATCCTTTTGTTCTGTGAAACATTTTCTCATTGGTGAAAAAATAATAAGTCAAATAATTATTTAAACTACATTATATATTAGGACATAATTACTGATATGGAGAAAAAAATAAAACATAAATATAGGATAACAATTTCTTAGAAGATGGGAAGCAAATCTATGAATAACCAATGAAGACATCAATCAGGAGTGAACTATCACAGACTGCAGAGCCCTGCAGTGGAGAGCGAGGTCTCCTTTCCCACAAGGTCACCAGAGCCTTGAGTATGAGATGTGTCCATTATCCTTCCCAGTGCTTTGTTGTGCTGCAGTACAGACCAGTGTCAGGGGACAAGATCATGACAATCTAAACTTCACAATCCCAAATTATTTACCTGATCTAATGCTTTTGATTCCACATAATTTTGAATCTAACAACTTGTTCATTGAGGTATTAAATATTTATTGACTAAGTACCACACACAGTGCATATTTTAAAACTATGTAGCTGACCAAACCAGAACTAATAAGAGGAGGGTAAATAGCTAATGCTGTTCTGTAATTAGTAGGTATATTAGGTTTTGTTTCTGAAGTCATGTTGCCTTCTCCTGGCTCTAGCATACTGTCACATTATTTGCTCAGAAATTCTGGAATTCAATGTGTTCATACTGAAATGACTTGACCTACTGTATGCTAACACTGAAAAACAATATAGACATTCAAATAAGTTTTCAGTGCACTCTGTATTCTAAGTCAGATATTTCATAAAGAATTACCTCTATACTATTTTTCTGTTGCAAAATAATGTCAACATGGTAAAGTATACTTTTGTGTGTGATAGGTGAACAAGTGTTATAATAGTTGGATTTTTGGTGAGCATGAATTAATGATTAATGTGACTGTTCAGTTTTTCCCAGTTGAGTTTTGTATCAGTGATGTGTATGACAATTTCTGTTTAATTCAAGTAATCATGTCTTGTTAATTAGTGTAATTAATAAGGAAAGGAAAACAGTGTTTCCAATATGTGATTGAAGGAGTTAAAGTCAACAGTACTGCTAATTAACTGGACATTGTGAATGGCTATACTTGCCTCTAGTGATATTCCATCTTCAAAATACTAAGGTTGCATTCATTTCACAGCACCTCCCAGCACTGCCTCCCTGGTTAGCAAAACTTAAAATATCAATGTTTGGAGGACAGTCACACCAGTCATAGAAACTTATTTAGATTGTTCAAAATATTCTATTATGTGTATAATACAATGAAATTAAGAATGTCAAGAAATTTTACAATCTATGTAAATATTGAAAAAACTCACTTTAGGGTCAAAAATAGTTTCTAACACATGAGGTGACAGAGTCATCAAAAGTGGGAATTAAATAGTCATATGGAACATACTTCTCCCTTTTTATATTCCTGAACTTAACACAAATGAAGTCAGAATGATCTTATTCTTGATTATCTTGGAGGAGAGAGATGGTATATTTTTAACATTCCAGTGAAACCTTACTCTGTAATTGCATCTTTTGACATTTAAAACCATTTTTCCTAAAGTAGACACACAGAACTGAACTTCCAAAGAGATCAGCAGACTAGAATTAAAGACCCTACAGGTTTTCTGAATATTGAGAAGCTGTGTGAGGTTTTGTGGCACTGAATCTGCTGAGGTCAATATATTACATAGGTTTGTTGTTAACATTTTCAGACAACAAACCCAAATCCACATCATGAGGATATTCGGAGAAGGGGATAAGAGAAAGCATGAAATTCTCATTCCTGAGTCATAAATACGCACACTGTTTACTGTTCTGTATAAGCGTTATGATGATTTGGAGTTTGAGGTTCCTTTAGAGAAACAAATGTGTGAGTAGTAAAGAAACAGAATCAGAAAAGCACAGGAGCATTCCTGTTATCAAGGAACACTTGGACATGAGTTGGATCTTAAAGAAAATGAGATTATTTTTCAAACAAAACAAAATTGTTTTTGGTGTCTTGCACTTCGGGATGGTTAACCTGTTTTGTTGATGTTATCATTTCCTCTTTTCTCATCGTGTTGTATTCTGGAGAGAAGAGAATTGACATGCTGCCAGGGGCCATCTACCCTAACCCTATTCAAGAAAGGAAATCTTGATTTCAGTTTACAACCAGAGAACAAGTTCATATTCTAGATCACTCACAGTTGGACCTTATAAAGAATAGCTGTATCTTGATAGTAAAGCCAGATAAATATAAATAAGAACACAAAAGTAGCTACAGAGCAACATCCTTGACGATTTCATTACGAACACTGACTAAAATTGTAATCACATGGAAATGTATCATTAAGCTACTGTGAAAATGCAATATAGCCTTGTTTTCCAGTGGCAAATTTTCACTGGGCAAGAACGCTATGTTTTTGCTCTAGTCTTGCCAGATTCTCTTGTAAATGAACAACTTGCAAGAAACAAATTCTTTCCAAGAGATCTGCCTCAGTGAAAGCTATTGTGAAATTCTAAATTCAATAATGAGCCCATCTGGCTACTCCTGAATAAGAATAGATCTACAATGGAAATCAGGAATTAGGTGCCTAAGAATTTTTATGCACTTGTTTTTACCATACCTCATATGATTGAATATGACAAGGGTTAAACTTAGCATGTACACAAGATGGAAAAGTTCTTATTTTTGAAACAAAGTACTGAATAAAGTTTTCCATCTATCATGCTCACTTGCTTCAAGTGTTATGAGAAAGAGAAATGACTTCTGTGATACCATGTAATGAAATTTGGGTTTATAATATTATAACCAATAGTGGGCTAATGCAATCTGCTAGAATATAAAATAGCTTATAGTCCTCTAGATTGTATAACAAGGTAAAATGTAATTACAGAAGCAGAGAATCACAACAGAGATTGAGACAGATGCAGAAATGAACTGCCCAAGAATGACCTTGCTGGTGATGTGGGCCTCAGGGTAAGGTAATTGTCCAAGATGCCAGTGCATAACAGGAAGAGAAAGCAACACTTGGCCAGGAGTCATTAGAATACTACTAAAACTGTGTTGGTGTATTTTTAAAGCTACCTAAAATTCTCAGACAAAAGGAATGAAGATTTGAGAATGAGATTAACTGAAAATACAAATTTAAAGCACAGTGATGAATATATTTTATTTCCATTATTTCAAAATACTATCAGTTTTGCACTAAGTATGCCTATAATTTGTATTAATGTTCAACAATTTTACAGTTTTCATAAGTTTGGTGAAAGTGGAACATATAATAGAAATGCTAGGGTTACTTACAGAATCTAAGGCCTGACAAAGTCAGCGTCTAAGTATTAGAGCTAAAGGCTAAATTTCCATATCTGCCATAACATATCTTTGTAGCAAAAGTCTTAACTGAGACATCAGCTATGAGCCTTGGAGAAAAAGAGAAGTTTTTGATATCTGAGTATCTTCTTCTAAAATAATTTCAAATGAAACTATGAAATCTTTGAAATAAGAATTCAGTGTTTGATATGCCATTGTAGAATTCCTGTAACTATGAAAATAATTTAGCAAATGTAATTACAAATATTATTTATATAAATAAAATATAGCAAAATATATAACAACTTAATTAACATGGCATTTGGGCTGGGGGTTTAGCTCAGCGGCATAAGTGCCTGCTTGGCAAACGCGAGGTTGTGAGTTCGATCCCCAACACCCAAAAAAAAAAAAAAATTAACATGGCATTTAATATTATGAAGGTGAAATATCTTTATCTAGCAGTTGTGCAAACATATATTGTTTAACATCCATATATTTATACAATTTTGATACTATTGATTTTTTGATTCATTATATTGTATTCAGAAAAGAGAGATGTGATGCAACTTCAGGTTTGTTTTTTTTTTTTCAATTTGGCGAGAACTGTTTTTTCCCCTAATGGTTGACCTGCTCTAGATAATATTCCATATGCTTTTGAGAAATATTTGTACTTTACAGTTATTGAATGACAAATTCTCTGAGTGTATGTTAGGTTCATTTGTTCTAGAGAAAGGCTTAAATATAAAATTTCTTTGCGCATTGCTTGTATAATACTGTACCCAATTATTAAAGCAAAGTGTTCAAAGCTTGCATTGCAAAGTGTCTCTCCCTTTAGACATACAAGGTTTTGCTTTATATGTTTCAATTTTCCAAAAATAATTTAATATACATTGATTATTGTAACATTTCTTGATTCATTTAACCTTTAATATTTGTTACATTCTTCGATTATCTGAAATAAAACAATGACACTAAATTTCCTGAATTAAATTTAAAATTTAATGAGAAATTCTAGTGAGAGCAGTTAAGAAATAGAAAGAAATAAAAGATATTCAAATTGAAAATCAAGAAGTCAAAGGATGCTTGGGTGCAGAAGAAATGACCTCATACATAAACACTAAAAACACTCCCAAAATCATGTTAGAACTAAAAAGTGACTTTAACATAGTGCCTAGATATAAAATCAACACAAAATTATCAGTTTTCATAAGTTCTCAGCAAAGTTTCAAGAACAAAAGCATACTAAAATATTCTTTTACAAAAGGTAAAAAAATCCAGAAATACATTCAATCAAGTGATGACAGATTTTTACAATAAAAATTGTATCGTATAAATGAATGAAAAAACAACAGAAGTGCATTTACACACATTTTATAGATTGAAAGAATATATTTTATTTCAATGTCAATATTATGCCCAGCAATCTTACAGAATCAATTAAATTCAAATAAAATATAAATGATTTTCTTCAGAGAAATAGAATGCACATTCCTAAAATTTGTATTGAATCACAAAGCACATCAAATAGCAAAAACAATACTCAGCAAAAACGATAATCTTGGATATGACCTGACTTTAAAATATAGCAAAATATAGAACAGTTTAATTAACACGGCACTGGCATAAAAGCAAAGAAAAGAATGCCGATTTCTGAAGCAATCCCACACATTTATATCTTTTAGAATTTTTACAATGGAACAAAACAATACCATGAAAAAGCATAATCTCGTTAATAAATGGTAGTGGAATAATCAGTTATACATATGTTCAGCAAGGAAACTAGAGTTCTTTCCTTCACTGATTGCAAATACCAACTGCAGATGGTTTGAAGACTTCAATATTAGTGTTGAAACTAGGAAACTGCTAGAAGAATTCATTGAGAAAATAATTCAAAACATTGGCTTGAGCAAAGGATTTGTGAACATCACTCCAGAAACATGAAACCAAAGAAAACATTAACATACAGAATTATATCAATGATTTCTGTGCATTGCATAACTCAATAAACAATAAACAGGGCGATAAGAAAACTTCTAAAATGGGAAGAAATGGTTACAAGGTATGTGTCTGATATGGATTTGATCTATAATAACATACAAAAGTTGAATAATAAAAAGGTAAACATTTTTTGAAAACCCAGCAACCCATTTTAAGTGGGCTGAGGATCTGACTAGGTATTTTATGAAGGAAATCTTCCAAATGATCAACAGATATGTAAAAAAATGTTCAATATCTCAGCCATCAAGTGAATACAAATTACAAGTGTGACATTGGATCTTAACCCAGGAAAAATATGTATTGTCCGAAAATAAAGCAATAGAATATGCAGATGAATTTGCAGTGAAAGGAATTCATATTTTGTTGATAGAGATGCAAGTCAACATAAATGTTATAGACTATATGTACAATAGTGTGAATACTTCTTAAAAACTGAAAATGTAACTCCTGTGATTTCACAGGCCTGTCTGAAGAATATACTATCAAAAAAAATGAAGTAAACACCTGAGTTGCCATGTTTATTATGGCGCTGTTCACAATCGCTAGGACATTGCATTGAATTAAAAGTTCATCAGTAGATAAAAGAATAGAGATTGTGTGGGGTAGAGATACACAAATATAATGGACAGACATAAAAATAATAAAATCTTGTAATTTGTGAAAAGTGACCAGCACTGGAAAATATTATGTCAATTGAAGACAAGAAAAGAAAGACAATCTCCATACCATCATGTATGTATACAATTTTTTAAAAATTTAAACTCAAGGAAATAGTGCACAGTAGTCACTATAAGGGACAGCAAAATCTATGAAGAATGGAAAAGTAGGCACTGAGTACAAATGTTCTAGTGGGGTAATTATCAATAATGTATTATATAAATAAATTTAGTTGAATTTTATTGTGCATGGTAGTTACATTTCATGAAGGGAGACAGAACACTGACTTTTCAAATAGTAAACAATTTATGCTATGAAGAATAGATGATTAAAGTACTGTGAGGCTGTGCTCACACTGTTGAAACCAAAAAAAAATATAGTGTGTTCTAACTTGTTTATTTCTAAAGATATGATATAATTTTTTCAGAATTCTTTACCTAGTGATTAAGTTTTCCTGTGGATCAGTTAGAAGTCTTAGTGTTATGTAAATATTTGCTATTGGAACAGAAACTCAAATCTTTACTTTTCCTATCTAAATAAAATGAAAGCTTAGTTTTCAGTTCTCAAGTTTTTCAATGTGCATTATTAAAGTAAATTTATTCAAGGTCAGAACTAGATCATTATACAATTTCAGATTATTTATGCCTACTATTTTTTCTTTTCTTTTTCTAATTCCTATATAAAACCCTACATGGTGTGGATTGAATACAACTTAAATTATAAGAATTTCAGAAACTGTTGTGATGATACTTAAATCTGATTAAATTAATTACCTTTACTTACGGCTAGGAGAGAAGATAAATTACCTTATTATCTGATACGAATTATGAATGTTACTGTGACAAAAATTCGCTTTGATTTTCTTATTTGACAAAAACTTAAGTACTTTTTGTGAATGACAATACATAGTGTTTCCAACTTGTAATATGAAACTCCAATTGATAGAGTGCTGTAGGATTTAAATGTTTCATTGTAAGAAAGTAAACACCTTTCCCCTGAAATGGGAGTGAAACTCATTAGGAAATCAACAACAGACTGTAGCTCTCAGGTTTTCTTCCTGCCCACTTTCCATTTTATTGCTCAAGACACATACTGTAAATGGTTCCATCAAAATCCAGTACTTGTTACAGAATGACACAGCCAGTTTTTTTCTTTCCCTTTTCTTTATATTTTCTGAGCTTCTGTTTGTTTATGGTCACTGTTTGCAAACTATCTTACTTGATGGAGTCTTTGTACCTGCTGGCCCTGCTGGGCTTGTGCAGACACAGTAGCAGCTGCTGCTCCCTATTCCTGTCCCTGGTAGAATCTGTCTTTTGCTCAAATCACTGATCCCCTGTGAGACTTGGGCCAAACTGACCTCTCTGGTCTAGTAGTCTTGCTGTAGCAAGAGAGCTATTAGACAGTCCTGATCCATCTGATCTTCTATTCCTTTGGATACAGTTTCAGGCAATGAAGGAGGCCTCAGAGGAAATGCTGAGTCACAGAATCACCATCTTCATTGTGTAGGCTTTGTCAAACAACTTTCCCTGCAGTCAGAGACCCCTGGTCTGGTCTGTGACCAGCATATACAGTTCATCCTTGTATTTGGTCATGCTGCTATAATGGTACCTCTGAAAGAACACAGTATCCTCCTTCAGAAAGGGTTGAAGATGTTCACCTAACCTATGGTCTGTTTGTTGAGTGGCTGCATTCTTCAGAAACTGCACAGCTCCAAGCCTTCATAACCATGATTGCTATTTTACTGCAGAAGCTGATCTTCTCTATCAGATTATTGTAGGTCAGTTACTAACACCTTCACCAGGTCAACACTCTGAGGCTCCACCAGCCACCTGTGAGAGAAAGGAATGTTGAACTGGTGAAACATTACACAATCCAGCTTGTACTCACCCCTGGGACACCTGTAACCTTCACGTTCTCATTGAGGCCTGCTTGCAAATTTTGAGGGATTCCATGGGTTCACTTGCCTTTTCATCATCATTTAAATGCTGAATTTCTGAAATGTCTTTGGTTTAGTCAAGCTTCTAATGGCCTAAATAGTTCGACGCAGTTAGCAGTTACAGTTTCCATTATTGGTGGAAGTTTTCCTTTCTAGGCAGAATAAAAACACAGAGGATGAGCAGAAAAGAGCATGGCCTCTCCCATTCTGGGATAAGAGGAATGCGCTGTCCTTGCTCCGGACCTGCCTGATTGCTGACTACACTGCTAGGAGAGTGCTCCTTGGAGGCCACCACCTCCTGGAGAAAAGATGAAGGTTGGAGAAGGACTCCAAGGTGTCTAAGTCCCATGCAGGTTCAGGCAGCAGCTGCTACTGCAGGGCCCACAGGGCTGAAGGACTGGAGCTAGTGGGGCAGCAACTTGTGTTTCCCACAGTGCTCTGTTCTGGCATTGTCAATTAAAAACATGTTATATTCATGACTATCTCAATAAAAACAATATTTTATATGCTCAGCAAAATAGGCTATTGAGGAACTGTTTCTCAAAATGATAAAAATAATTTAACATAAGCACACTTAATATCTTCCTTAATAGCTAGATGCTTGCTACTTTCTACTTAATAGATATTGAAGATTCTGGCCAGAGCAACTAGACAAGAAAAAAACAAATGACACTAAGGTTAGATGGAAAGAAGTATGATGATCTCTACCTGAAAATGACAGAATATTTATACAGAAAGTTCTTCTGAATTCATTAAAAATCTATTATAAGTAATATGTGTAGTTTCAAATATCAATGCACAAAAGTTAATTGTATTTCTGCAAAAGAGTTATGAACACTCCAAAACCAAAATGGAGAATACAGACAGCATCACCATGGCCAACTTGTTCATGGTAGTGGGGGAGGAGGCTTCACCACATGGAACAAGACCAGAGAAAGCAGACATCCTGGGAAGAAAGAGTAGGTAAAGCCAAGTATTGGAAGGCAACTAAAGGAAACCTTCAGTGAACCAAAATCTAATGTTGGAGAGGTTTAGAAAGGGAAGCCAAACAATGCCAAGACTGAAGCACCACTTACAGCTCAGTTTCAGTGTATCTGCCATCTTCAGAGGCATTGGGTACCCTGAGGGATGGAGCCAGCATTTCAGCAGTGGTCAGGCTGATGGAAAGTTCTCCCCAACAGGAAAAAGAAGGTACAGGGGATGCTGGCCAGCATAGCATATCTCTTATGCTTCTTCCTGGAACCAGTTCATTCCATGTTGAGCTGTGTAGTGCTACTTGCTGGTTTTCTGTTGAATTCCATGCCCATCTTGGTATGAAGAACAGTTCCATTTGGGGATATTTTTCTCTTCTTGTTGGGCAGGGATCTAGTTCAGAGACAGGGTCTTTGTGAGTAAAGCAGTTTCTGCAAGCATCAGTTTTCTGAGTAGAGAAAACAACATATTGACCTGAGATATATGGATCTGGAGCAGTTTTCCTTGTAACTTGACAAGAAGAATTTTTCAGATATGTGGAAGAGTACTCACATAAACATCTACAAGTCTTCTTCATAGAGACAGAAAGAACCAGTGAGATGATACAATGTACAGCCATCACATCTATCTCGGTGGCTATTTTCAGTCATATGATTTTACTTATTTTTGTTTAATTCATTAAGATAATGCCAATGTGTGTTGAAGATTATGTAATTTTGATGTTGTTTTGATAAAACAAGTTTGTGCAAACAGATTTTCTTATCTTTGCTGTCTTGATGCCTTTGCATTATATTTACTTTTTGTTAGGTTTGCATTGATTTCTTGTCTAACACAAGGGCTGGAATAATGCAAAACATTTGTATTGCTGAAATTCTTCACTCCTAAAATACAAGGGTAGGACATTCTAACTGATAGGGATGATCATATTTAACTTAAATTCAAAGCAGTGTAATAAAGTTTTTAGAAATACATTTTTACTGTTTGATGTCTCATTTCCAAATTTGGAGCATGTCTTTATGCTGCCATTTGATGACTTAATTTTTCCAGAGCAACAATATAGTTTATTTCGAAGTTAAAGTATTACATGGAAAATGAAATTAATCACTTTTATTGTGTTTTTAATATCTCTTGAAAACAAGTAGTCTTACAGTGGTGGTTCAATTTCTCTTTCTGTGGAAAAGTCTATTACAGGACACTGGAGAGGAACTCCAATATATAGCTGGAAAATCAAAGTCCCTGGGAATCTGAGGGCCTCTCCTCTGTGCTGCTTGTGATTCAGACATCTAGGGTTACATCTGCCCTTCACTAGATATGAATATATCCCATTAAGAATTGTAAGCAGGTTTATGGAGATATCTTGACCTTTTTATTATGCACTAAATGTTCTTAATTATTTGAAGTTACATTTTATTGGTGTTTTCATTTATAATGTTAATTAGACTCACATTTTGTATGGATTTGTATGTTGATAAAAGTCACATCCAGTTTCAAAAGTTAGTCTCTCTTAAAATTTTGCTGATGTCTTGATCTAAGATAAAAAATTTTGAACAGCAGCTGCTTAAACTCATATTTTAATGAATATTCAAAATCTATAATATTTATTTTGTAAATCAGATATTGATTTTTTTTGAGACTCACTGTTTGATTATATGTAGTGATGTTTGATGATAAAACTGACTGTAATGTCTATGTGTGAATGTTTAAAGTCCACACTTATAGCAGGTAGTTTGAAGTGTTACTAAAAAGCTGTCTTTTGTATATTCACTAAGTATAAAATTGTTGAAGTAACTTTCTGTTAGTTCAGTTGGGATTTGCTTAGCTAATATCCATTTTTAATTCATATAAAGCTGTGTAGAGGTAGAGGTTCCACTGTCTCTATGTGACTTCACTCATTTATTTCAACAGTCATATCTATAACTTGTTTTAACAATGTTGGCCATCTTTTGTCATCTTCAATTGTTTAACCATACTCCAAGCCACTATCTCTATCAATTGGGTTATTAAATTTTTTTTCCATTGGTCTCTGTTTTTACCTTTAGTCTCTTTTCATCTCTTTTTAACTGTCATCACAATTTCCTATTTTTTGTGATTTAACAATGCTGACAATGACTTCATGAAAATACATTTTAGCTATTTTAGAAGATTAAGGAGTCCTTAAAGCTTAACAGTTGAAGAATTTCACTTGGTGTTTTTATTTTTGGACAAAGTAATGCATGTATAAGTTTTAAAATCTAACAATAAATACATTGATAAATGTATAAAGCAAATCTCTAGTCTACCCTGATTTCTACTATCGTAATGCCTCTTCAGAGTGACTATAGTTACCAGAATTTAGATTTCCATGTATGTTTATATAAACTACATATTGTTATATCAAATATGTATAAATCATGTGTGGTATAAATAGATTTATGGATACTGTATATGATATGAAAGTTATATATACCATGAATGTATTTCTGTACTGTATTTGCAGATAGTATGTTAATACAAATATTATCTGCATACTCTTAAACATCTTTTTAAGAAATATAAGTATAAATTGGAAATTGTTTTATACTATATTCTATATATATAAATGATACTTCATTTTATTATCATAATTTTAAATCATCTTAAAAATTACAAAATATTTCCAGTAAATAAGAAAATCCTCCCAATATTTCCAAGACAAAGCACAGAGCAATCCCAGGTCAGAAAATGAAGACACAATTCCAAGCGTAGCACAAAAACACAAGATAGCCAAAATGTATTTGAGCATTTTGAGAGGTATTGTAGGAATCTAAAGAATTGGGGCATCCACTCTGGTATACAAAACTAGATGAGCATGAAAATGATGCTAATATTAACTTAGATGAAAAGCAAAATATGAACAATAATATGCTGTATAATGTCACACGTGTAATTATACATAATAGTACGTTATTTACCTGTGAATATTTATAAATTCTAACATTGTAAATGTTGACTATTAATTTAAAAATTACCTTATAGTAATAGAGTGACAATTGGAATTCTCAATATCTGTGAAACAGATACTGACAAAGTGATGTTCTTTGATTTATTAGGGTGAAAATAATGGAAAAATTATAAAATGTAGAATAATAAAGATATTCACAGAGGACAAATTGCATTTAGAATTTATTAACAATAGAAACATGGAACTCAAATAGATGAATTTACATTTAAAAGACTGAATGTATTCATTAGGCCTAGGATCAGAAGTAGGCAGCATATGGCTCTTTTTAATTAAAATCCAGATAGAAGAATTTTTAAAAATAATGTTCATGAATATCCATAGTGTGAAGATCTATTAATCAAAAACAGCAATATTTTAAGAAAAATGATTAAGTCTGTTTTGTTCCAATTTCTGCTGCTATAACTAAAAATCTGAGCTGAATAACATGTGAAGAAACAAATGTTTGTTTAGCTCATGTTTTTGAGGCTGAAAGTGCAAGATGTAGAGATCCCATCAGATTCCTGTCTGACAAGGGCTCTTTTCTGCCTGACAGCATAGTACATGACATTATAGTGGAAGCACATATGAAAGGGTGAGTGTAGTCACTTGGTGTGACAGGTACTATGAAGGACTGGAAAGCCAGACTCATTCTGTTTTCCAACAACCCACTCTCAAAGGAACTATGCAGGGTCTATCAAAGCCATATTAGTCTCTGTTCTTCTCTTTTCTTTCTGGTTTGTTTGCTTTAATATTAAATTTATTTTTATATTATATATATATATAAAATCACATATATAATCACACTCATAATAATTTATAACTGTACAAGATATAATTTGATTGCTCTGTTTCTCACATTTCCATCTCCTACCTCCAACCTTTCATCCTCTCCCTATTTACAAACCTTTGTTACTTTTTATCCTTTGTAAAAATTCACTTTCTTACTTTGCAATTCTTCCTTCCCCCATTCTTCCACTACTACTTTGAATAATGTCTTCCCATTTCATAATATGTATTGTACATTTTTGTCCTTATCAATTCTTTTAGGTTCTCACTTCAGAGAAATGATGCTTATACAAGTGAATCTGCTTTATTTCACATAAGATATCATCATCTGTTTCCCTAGAAATGTCTCAAGGTTACCCATCAATAGGGTGGAATAGTACTCCAATGTATAAAATAATACACATCTACTTTATGCATTCCTCAGTTTATGGGCATTTGGGTTGTTTCCAAGATTTAACTATAACAAAATGTGCTCTTATAATCTGTATGTGATATTCTTAGTTTTTCTGGGAAAATACCTGAAAGTAGAATAGGTAGGTCAAATGAGACCTCTAATCCTAGTTTTCTGAGAATTATTCATTCTGAGTTGTAATGTTCAGTTTTCAATGCAGAAAAGAAATTCCAGCAAAGTGAGATGACTTGTGCATGTCAGAGTTTCTGTATACTGAGGCTGAGTGGTTACCACCTCTCTTTCTACTCAGTCACGCTATCTTAAGATTTTAATCTAAAGTGAGGAGGTATGGGGAGAATCAATACCCTGATGCATCTGTCTCTTTGCAGTATAACTGAAGGCAGTCAATGGGCCCTTTTCCACAAAGTGTTTTCAGGATTTTAGCTGCACTGTTCAATGTTACAGTGCTATAGTGAAGCAAGGCTCCTGGAGAGCAGCATCTAGACAGCCTTCTTAAATCTGTTAGTCAAGTCATTTAGTGCTTGTGTACTTTAGGGCCTTCAAATGATCAGTAAATCTAGTAACATTGATATTTTGCACAGTGCTAATTTGGTAAAATGGTATGAAAAAGAACTTTGAAAATTCTAATGTCCTGTGTTTTAATGGTGTAAGACCTTATTAAAAGGATATTATGATGAGGTGATTCCCACATTCATATTGTAAGAATCTGTTCTCTATCTCAAATTATGACATTTTTCTAATTTTCAACAGTTAGAAGATAAGACTCAATGATCTCTCTTCTGCATTTTCACTCATGGATTCCTGCATTCTCATTTTCTTCTCCATTTCATCCATTATTTCTTTTTTATTCTGGAGACAGACTGAGGGGAAAACAGTGGCAGGGAACTGTACCTCTATTTTTTCTCCTCTGCTCTAGTTCATACTCTTTCTCTGCCTAGTAGTAGAAAATATGGATCTGAATGTACTTAGGTAACAAAGGAAGCCCTCACTACTTCCACCAACAGTACCCTGACATTAAAAGTGGATGTTGTATGAGAATTCACCAAGAACTTACTTATCTCAGAGAAAGATGTGCCTTCCACCAAATGTCACTGACCTTGAACAACCTGGCCACTCAGTCCAATAGAATACTCTTGCCTTTAAGTTTTCTTGGAGAAATGGAATTCCTATGGATGAAACTCAATCAAAAGGGAGGAAAACAGCTATTTCACTATGGACTAGACTGCAAAAGTTATTGTGAAAATAATTAAAACAGGATTAAAACTGAAACTATAAATGAACCTCCAAATTACAAATCATCAGAGAATGTTCATTAAACTTTTACTATGGTAAATATACATAGCAAAATAAATGGAAAGAAATACCTTCAACATAGATTTTTGGTAATTATTCAATATTCATATATTGCTTTTGGTAGTAAAATCTCTTTTACAAAGTTTTACCAATCATGATTTAGAGATAATGTAAAGTAATTTCCTCCTCTATTTGATATGTGATCAAATAACCAACTCCCAATCTTATATTTTCTGCTGCTCACATAATAAAACTCCATATGTCAATCACCTTTTTATGATGTTCTCCTTGTAACATGGGTCAAATATATATATATATATATATTTACACAGGTAATGAGAGTAGCACTCCCATTATGAATATATGAATATAATCATTGAATATATTCATTGAACAAACAATAATCAAGAGTCAAGTATAGGGAAAAGATGGAATCTGTGAAATATGTCACACTATCAGTAGGGTGTCTACTTAAATTACTTGCCCTTCTTGGTGTTGATAAGCACAAGATGAGCACCCATTTCTGAGCCACATTTTAATCTTGATGTCCAGGTCATAATGTTAGTAGATCAGAGGTATCAACTAGATTGAAAATGGTGTCAGCGGAATGGACAGCAATTCTTTACTTAACCTGGGAGAAAAGCTTCATTGAATGTTTTAGTAGAAATGAGCAATGCAATTTAAAATTTCTTCATATCATGTGGAATTTCACATTAATATTTCATTCATAATTAGAAACTTTAGAAACCCTTGTTCATATATCAAATCTCATTATCTAATGCTATAAATAATTCCAAGGTCAATAAACATAAACAGTAATTTTCTTGGCTTTTAGACACCAGTGACAATATACACTGGTAGCTTATAATCTTTTAGGTAGTCTAATATCTTGTATATCCTCTAAAATGCATTATCAATTGTGGCAGTTCAAGGTCCTGAGGTCTGGCTGGTCACCTTGGAAGAAAATAGAGTCTGAGCACACTCAGACTGCCTGCTCATTGGCACACCATGTAGACCATCTCTGCCAGGGCCGCCCCACTCGGATTCCACCCCACAGTGTATCCCTGCCTTCCCTAATCTTACTTCTGCCCTTCCCTAAGCTCAATTCTGCCCTTCTCTAAGCTCACTTCCACCCTTCCTCTTCAGTCTATATATACTCCTGCACTTCCGCAATAAAATCGGATCTGCACCATAAGCCTGATCTCCAGAGTTGTCCCTCTGTCACCACTTGTCATTCCCCTGTGGCCCCAAAATGGCCACAATTGACCCCCAACATAGGGCATCAGTGCCTCCTTGGGACTCGGTAAGTGGGCCCCACACACATCATGGGCCCTGCACTTCGCAAGGAGCAGCACCCACAGGCATGGGCTCTTACTGCCCTCTTGCAAGCTAGGCAATGCAAAATTGCCTATTCCGCTCTTTCCCAGTATTGGGAAATCCCTCTCCCTTAACTCCTGGCTCCCCCCACCCCACGTATTTATGGGACCTTCAGGCTTGGACTCGGCTCCTAAAGCGAGTCCAAGTGGCTGAACAACATGAAGGGAAAATGTGTAATCTGGGGCTCCAACCTGCTTTGCTCACCGTTAGAGTGTTCCTGATGGGCTGGGACAGCATCACTGGGGTCAATTCAGAAGCGTTCCCGCTGTTAGTGGATCTCGCCACTGGCGCTGCCATGCCCATGATGGGTCCATCACTTACCTGAGAATTGGAGAACAATCTCTTGCTGAGTCAGCAAGATCAATTAAACCCAATGGAGGAGAGGGCCTCTATTCCATTGCTTAAAGTAACAAAAATCTACCCTTCTCTGGAGCCCTTAAAGGCTCCAAAGCTGGTGCCCAGAGAAGTGTCCCCACCCCTGCCAAGTTTGGCATGCTTTTACAGGCTGGAAACACTGCCCTGTCAGGCAATGAAAGCAGAAATTTACAAGGGTGACCCACCTGCCTCTCTGGCCGTGCCACCTGCTGGCAATGATGGTTCTTTACACCCTAAAAAGCCATGGGAAATCTACAGCTGAACAAATACAAATTAGAAAATCTCAGTCTACCACTCCAAAATGCATGATTATTATGAAGGCTTGTGCCAGACTCAGGAAATCGAGCAAAGCATTGGGAATGGGAGAAAGAGGTAAATGGTGTGTTTCCTGTTAATTTGCATCAGAATCCTGCCTGCCCTTTGCACTGGTATCCTCAAGAACATAGCACTTTAAGTGCCTCCGGGAGGTAGTCAAGGAGGACGGCATCCAAGGGCCTTTTGCCCAACAACACCTTGAAACAGTCAGAATGGAACTTAATTGTCCCACTGACTTGAAACAGGCAGCAAGAGCCATTTTTAGTAGCAGTCAATACCTAGACTGGCCGGCTATCTATAAAATGATTGTGCACAACAACAGAGAGAAACCCTAGAGCCAATGTGGTACTCAATTATGAATGCCTTGTGGGAGAAGTCATTTATCCCTCTCCAGCCATACAGGCACAAAGTTCTCCTCAATATTTTGATCAAGCAAGGCTAGCTGCCCTGAGAGCCTTTAACCACTGTCATGCAAGCCCTGGAACTCTTATTTGCAAGCTAATGCAGGGGGCTAATGAGGACTTTGCCTCCTTTGTTTCTAATGTTCTAGAATCCTGCAAATGAAAGGTACAACATGAGTGAGCTTCTAAGGCTCTGGCTAAAGAGTTGACTTCTGAAGGAGCTACCCTCACATCCAGGACATTAATAGCTCCCATTAAAAATGAAGACCTTGACAGAAGGATCCTAGCTTGCAGAGAAGTAAATGCTCAAGGCACACAACCCCTAGCAGCAGCCTTAGCAGCTCACCTACAAATAGGACCTGCCAGCCAACTGCTCTGCTTCATATGTAAAGCCCCTGTGCATTTTGCCAAAGACTGCCCAGAAAAGGAACAAAATACCAACACTACTAAACCAAAAGCCCCCTACACCTTGCCCTAAATGTAAAAGAGGATATCACTGGGCCAAAGACTATAGATCCAAAACAGATAGAGATGGCAATCCTTTAAACTCCCAAAGGGGAAACCCTCTGTGTGACCACAAAAGAGGGAAATAAAAACATCTTCTCAGATCCTGTGGACTGTACCCATAACTCAAAATAAAGCATTACTTAACTTGACTGTTGAGGAAATGACAATCAGGGCTTAACTGATTCTTGAGCTGAGTGCTCCTGTTTACCATTTGACCCATACCCAAAATTCTGTCCTTTAGGTCCTGGAACCCTAGTCCAATGGGTCACTTGCCATCAACCTGCCTCTCAAACAGCTACTTTACTATCATGAAGAGATAATGAGGTATCCTCTGGCCATTTCCAGCTCCTCTTTTTAAAGGGGCTCCCTCAAGTCCATTGGTGGAGAGACGTCCTTGCTCAACTAAATGTCAAACTAACCACAAAACCATTCTCCCCCTCATAGGGGCTACTGCTCCGGTGGCAAAACCACAACCCATACAGTTACAGTGGGACATTAATGAGCGTATATGGGTGGAACAGTGGCCCTTGACATTCCAAAAACTAATGACAGTGAAGCAATATGTTAAAGGACAACTTCAACAGGGACATATAGAGCCTTCAAACAGCCCCTGGAACACCCCACTATTTGTGATACATAAAAAAGTTGAAAACAATTTTCACCTACTCCATGATCTTAGAGGTTAACAAATATATTACAAAAATGGGAACTCTACAACTGGGATTACCATCCCCTACAGCTATCCCCTGGGATCGTTATATAGCTATAATAGATGTAAAGGACTGCTTCTTCTCCATCCCTTTACATAAAGCAGACTGATGCAAATTTGCCTTTTCTGACTCCAAAGTAAATCATCAGGGACCCTCTGTGGCATACCACTGGAAGGTACTCTCCCAAGGAATGATCAATAGTCTAGCCATTTGACAAATGCATGTAGATTATGCAATAAAGCCCCTCAGACAGGCCTATCACTGCATGTATTACATGGATGACATCCTCCTTTCACACCTCGATCAACATCTCCTACAAATAGGACTCCAACAACTAATCACAAACATAAATATGATTGGCCTACAGATTGCTTCAGACAAAATCCAAACTAAATTGCCATGTGCTTTCTTAGGTCATCACATCTTACAACAGGTTACCCTGTTAGCTCCTAAACTCTTCAGACAAAACTCTTACACATTGGAAGAACTGCAAAAATTATGTGGGATTATTAACTGGCTTTGGCCTGCTATTCCCCTTGCTTCAGACAAATTGCATTGCTTGTATGATCTTTTACAAGGGAGCCCAGACACTGCCTCTCCTAGGGTCCTGATTTCCGAGGCACATACCACTCTTGACTATATAGAAAAACACATTCAAGCCTCACAAGTCCAATGCTTTGATCCCACTAGCCCACTAACTGCCATCATACTGTGACTCCACCATGCACCAAGGGGTTCTCTGGCAAAAGCCTATTCATCTTTATCCAAAATTACCCCTCTTCTCACAGTGATCTGCCAGTTTGGAACTCAATTATGAAAATTAGCCATACAAAATTATGGCTCTGAGCCTGATTTGAACTCCCCCTTACCCAAAAACAAATAGAAGCTCAACTTTTTAACAATTAAGATCTTCAAGCTCTTCTCCTAAGATTTCCTGGACAACTTTCAAACCACGACCCCTTGGACCCTCTCTAACAGGGACTCCTACAGCTCCCTCTCATGAAACCCTGTCACTTTCCATCTTCTGCATCTATTCCCTATAGCAGGGTTGCTTTCACGGATGCTTCCAAGAAAGCATATACATGCATCATACATTACCATCATGAATATCATAATCCCCAGATATGGGTCACCAAGCAGTCTTATTCAGTCCAACTGCCAGAGCTTTTAGCAGTCATCCACGTATTACAGCACCTCCCAGACTGTTCAAGCAATATATTCTCTGATAGCCATTATGTTGTACAAACTTGTCACATTATCCCTTATGCTATGTAGAAAACAAAAAGTACTTTGCTAGACAAAGCACTAAAATCCCTACAAGATACTCTCCAACATCACAAGCACCTTTGGTACATCCAACACATTTGCTCCCATAGTGGGCTCCAAGGCCCATTATCTCAGGGAAATCAGGCTGCTGAAAACTTAGTCTCCATACAAGCTATACAAATGGCCATAACTGCCCCCCTTACTCAAGCCAAAACACTTCACTCCAGATTTCACTTATCTGCAAAGGCTATACATCAGCTCCTTCTGAATGTTCCCAAACCCATCTGCAAACATCTAGTATGAAGTTGTTCCACCTCTGCGCCTTACCACTGGGACCCTTACAACCTCAGGGAGTCAACCACCAATTCCTCTGCCCAAATGCATGCTGGCAAATGGATGTTACACATTACAGCCCATTTCACAAATTAAAATACATTCATATAGTCAAAGACACCTTCTCCGAGTCTACTATGGCGATAACCATGATTGGAGAAACTGCCAAACAGGCCACAAGAGCATTAGAGAAGGCGATCCTCATGCTGGGAATACTCTGGGACTTAAAAAGAGATAATGGGCTGTGCTACACCAGTGAGACCTTTAAACAAGCATGTACTAAATATAATATCACCTTAAACCATGGTATTCTTTATAATCCTCAGGGACAAGCTATTGTGGAAAGAGCCCTCAAAACTTAAAGTCTCTATTAAAAAAGGAGCAGCAACTGTACCCCCGAGGCACACCAGATTACAAAGGCCCTAATTACAAAGGCCCTTATAACAATAAATCTAACTTTTGATGACAAGGGCCTTTCCCCTATTCACAAATATTGGTGACCTCTCTTGGCTCCTTCTACACCCATCCCCCTTGTTCGTTGGAAGGACCCCATAACACAACAATGGCAACCCTCTGCTCTGTTACTAACCCAAGGCAGAGGATTTGCTTGTGTCTTTCCAGAAACAGCCCCACATCCTTGGAGGGTCCCTGCCTGTGATGTCTGGCTGGCCACCAACCAAAGAGATATAATGCCTGACAACTGAGGACAATGAGAGAGGCCCGGGAGGCGGGCTCACATGCCAATGATGACATCCCCACACTCGTCAGCCTCCATCTTTCACCTGGGGTGTATCAAAAGCCTTTGTGACCAGGCACAATTTGCCTTAGCCCCTGAAGACCAGACACACTCAAAGTGCTTCATCATGATGTGTGTGCTTCCCACCTTAAATTCTGCAGCAGCACAACAGGTTACTGTCTGGGGTGCTGTTAACCACCCACCTAGCCTATTTATTGTCACATCTGATACCCCTACCTTCCCTCATTTATTTCTGTCTAACTGTACCATTGCCTTTCCCTGTGATCCTCACTTCTCTCCACAACAGGTACCGTTCATGGACTGGATGCTTCCACTTGAGATTCCTAACCCCTTGACTTTTAAGGCTAACCCAACCAATGCTTCGTACAACCCCATCAGTGCTTTGGACAACCCCATCAGTACTTCGGACAACATCTGCCTCACCCTCATTAACCATATTTCAGCAAACTTCCCTCTTTAAACACTAAAAGTCCCCAACCACTCATACAGGCTACACTCTCTTTCCCTATGAGTAAATGTAAATCTATAGATAGTGTTACTCTCAACACCTTCTCTTGCTTTAAAGGCCTAAACTGCTTACTGCTGTTCCATCTCTCTCCCCTTGCAGGTACCTTCCATGAAGGATCCAAGCTGACTTACATGAAATTCCCTGGCAACCCTGTTTATCCTCTTCAAAACCTTATGCAAATGATAACTTTACTTCCCTCTACACCTCTTCATTTCTGTCACCCAGTTATACAACCAAATTATAGGCTTCCACCCACTTTCCTTTTCAGGAAGATGACCAATCTTCTTCACACATTATTTATATGGGTCTTTTTGCTGCCTCAAATTGACCCCACTGATGACTATGGGAAACCTGCTTTTCACAAATGCACCCTCACATATTATAACCACCCCCTTCTTAACAGTTCCACAGGATCAGGAAATACCCAACAGATGTGCAGCAGTGGCCTGGGCGAGATGCCAAACATACAATTCCTGTGCCAAACTGGCCTCTCTCTGGTTTCTGTCCCTCTTTCAAGTAACATTACTACCAAACTTACCATTTCCTTTACTTCTCATGCCGGTGTCACCGCCCCTTTCCTACTACTGACTCTGTTTTTAATTGCACCTCAAATAATACCTCTTGTCTTATTAACTGCTGGAATGAAATCCTCCCCTAATGCTTACTCTTGGTACACCCTCAGTACTCTGGGTTCCCATAAATGTCTCCAGCTGGCAGGCCACTGGTCTGCCTCTTGAAACATCCAAGCCTTCCTTACAGGTCTGCCAAAAGTGAGACTTCAGAGCATCTGCCATAACAGCACTCATCTTAGCTTTCCTTACAGCAGCCACTGCAAGAGCTGCCATAGCCTTCTAATTCTCCCAGTCCACACTAACTGCTGCTGCCCTCAACAACCTCTCTACCTCCATTGCAGAAAGCTTTTGAGTGCAACAACAGAAAAATGCCTACACTCACATGGCTTTATTAAACCTTCAACAACAGATCAACCTGCTAGACACCAAGTTACAAGACTTATGGCATGTTGCTACTACAGCCTGTGACCAACACTACATTTCTGTAGTGCTTTGCATTACTCCAAAACCTCCCAACCTGTTAGGTGCACATCTTTCACTTCATGACTGGATTTTGGTTCCATACAACAGCACCTATTGGAACCTGCCTTTACAGCTCTCCGACCAAATACAGACAATTCACTCCATCCAAATCCCAGTGCTGACTGATACTATCCTCACTGAGTTCTCACATAACCTAAAATATTTCTTTTCACCCTCTAATCTCCTCACTCTGGGACTCCTGGGATTACTGGGATTAATTGGGTTTTATGTCTTATGGATGTTATGCACCTGGTTCCACACCTTACATTCTCAACAAACCATGATGGCCTCTATACAATTGGCATTAATAAAAAAGAGGGGGAATCTGTAGGAGGTCAAGGTGCTGAAGTCTGGCTGGCCACCCTGGTGGAAGAGAGAGTCTGAGCACACTCAGACTCCTAAGTTCTTGGCACACCAAGTAGAGCATCCCTGCCAGGGCCACTCTGCTCAGAACCCACCCCACAGTGTATTCCCGCCTTTCCTAAGCTTACTTCCTCCCTTTCCTATGCCCAATTATGCCCTTCTCTAAGCTCACTTCTCTCCATCTTCAGTCTATATATATACACCTGCACTTGTGCAATAAAATCAGATCTGCACCAACAGCCTGATCTCCAGAGTTGTCCCTCTGTTGCCCCTTGCCAGTCCCCACAGCCCCAAAAAAGGCCACAGTCAATCACAATTTAGGGATAAGACACAATAATTATGCATTAGTATATGCAACATATCTTCTATATATAAATGAAATATGACTGTATCATCTGCTCTTAGTGGAAAAAGTTCAGAACTTGTAAATTACACATTTTGGGGGGACTCCAAACACTTATGTAGTATTGCTTAAAATCACACAAATCATTGGTGTAAAGATGATAAAATTTATTGTAATTATACAACATAAGTCTTTGAAATTTATTTTTAAAAAATCTACTTTCTCTTCACATAATGATGAAGAAATTACCCATAGTTAACTAAGTTACTCTCCTAACATCATGCAGCTTTTTGCTAAGACAGTGAACACAGCACAAGCAGTTGGAGTGTATTTATGAGTTAATTCCAAATTCTCTGTACATTTTTTTCTAATTTGGAATAGTGAATGAAAGGAAAAAATGCAATTTAGCACAAATTTTTAAATAAACTGTAATGTTCCTAAGATTTCCTGCCCCAATACTAATTAATTTTCCAAAATTTTGTGCCTTTACTCTTACCAATTCCTTGCACACCATATGTGGGATACCACATTTTGTTACTGAGAACCACAAGGCATATCACCCCATATTCCAGAGTAAATTCAGAAGGCAGAAAATGCTGATGTATAAATTTTTATGTTCTAATTTGGTGACAGTTACACATTACCCATCATTATCAAATGGAATTCCTAGGAAATATTCATGTAGCTGCAACTTTTTCACCCATCACAAATTTGAAAGCTTTGAAATGTTACTATAATTTGAAGGGCACATTTCATTGATAAAACATAAAACAAAGTTTCAGTTTTGAATGCAAAACATAATTACCAATAATTTGCATTATTTTTATTATCCTCTCTTCCATAAGCAAAGTACTGGGGTTCACATCCTCAAAGAAATAACAGGAAATTCACATTTTATAGTTTTCTAGATTTGCAAAGATAGATTCACTTTAATTCAGACTCATCTACTTGATGAGACACTAATATGCTTGCACTCATTTTTGAAATGTCAGTCTCTACTCTTCATTCTAAACAATTAATTTTGTCTTTGCTCTTGAAAGAAAGGGCAAGAATCATGCTTGTTTCTCAAAAAGAAGACTTTCCTGGTGTTAGTGGTAGAAAACAAAGAACTCAAGACAACCAAGAAGATATACAATGTCTGTCATGAAAAACATGTGTCAGAGGGCACTGAAATTTGGTAAGCATGCTGTAGTGATTGAGGTTTCATGATTGATGAATATCATGGAAGTAATGGGGAAAGTGTGACATATAAAGACTCCCTTTGTAGGAGAAAAGAAATCAGGGGAAGCATACAGGACTTGATTTAATTAGACTTTCACAACACACCAGTACCCTGAGTGACAAAAAAGGCTTTGAGAAGCAGAATGGAGGAGCCATATACAGATCAGAAGAAGCCCTGGAGAGAGAAGCAATTTTTCTCCTTGGAGATAAAAAAGGGCACAGACATTCCATCTTGCTGAAGCAAGGTTAAAAAATAGTACCAGAATCTTATTTGTAGTTATTTGAATTTTTCACTCACAATTTACTGAGTAATTCTCAACCTTAACCATGGATGAGAACCACATAGAGAGGTAACAAAAACACAGATTACTTGTCCCCCCCTTCCTGAGTTCATTATTCACTAGGCCTTGCACAGAAAAGAAGAATATTCTGAGGTTGCTGATGCTGGTGGTCTGGAAGCCATATTTCAAGAACCGCTGGTTTGATCTGTTCCCTATATGAACCCTGACAGGTGAACATGGATGTATGCTTTGTCTGAAATTTCTTATTAAAAGGAAACTTTCAAAACTACTTCAGTTTTTTTCAAGGTGTTTTGACTCTAGTTTTTCTCTCTTTTTATGCCTTCCCATTTCCCTTTACATCTATCATTCTTGCTCATCTCAGTGTCACATTTTTCAACCTCTTGTTTAGCTTAGACAGAATATTGGCAATCACACTGTAGTTTCACCCTCCTTCAAACATATGCTTTACAAATCAAATGAGATCCACAGAAATGAATTGACTTGTCATAATCAGGTTGCATGTTACAGAAAGACACAAATAGCTTCTAGTAGGCTTCCCTGTACTCAGATCAGCAACTATTCCTAAATGTATCAGAATCTAATCTCTTTTTCCATCTCATGTTGGCCTGTCACATGTTTTTTCTCTTCTTTGAATATTTCTTCCTTTCCAGTCCCTTAACTTTACCAAATATACACCCTGTACCCATACTGGATCAATGGAAATGAAAAGAAGAGTAGCAAATCCTACGCATATTGCTGAAGACTGAAAAAAAATTAATTTATTTCTCTTTCTATGTCTTCTTCTGCCTTGTTATGGTTTGTTATCAGATGCCCCCACAAGCTTAATCCAATCATGGACTTGGCTGTTCTGATTGATTCATCATCTAGTGCTAAGTTTGGTGGTGTGAGTGCTGCATCTGCCCAGTGGTCTAATGACACATCCTGTAAGGACAGGAAGGAGGCAGCCTTTGATCTCTTTCGCCCTTTTCTCTATTGCTGTTTGCAGTGTCCATAAACACTTGCACATCAGATATGCCATCATGTCTTGGAGCCAAGGGAGTATGCACTGAACCCTCCAAAGTGTAGGAAATATACCTATCCCTCCTTAACTTTGAGCATCAGGTACTTTGTCTCAGCAATGAGAGAAAAGTAACTAACACATGCTTGTTCTCTCTGTTTCCTTCTGTCTTGTCACAGAAATGTGCAAATTAATAAGATTTTAGAGAAACGCAGTTTTGAAGGATGAAATTTTTATCTGTTTTTATAAACTCACACTATGAAAGATCTTGAATATGTACTTGTTCTAGGTTGTGCAATGAACTCAGGATTTACTTTCTGGCATAAGGTGCATACCAGGACCATGTCAATTTTCTTCACTCCAGAAAACAACATAAGTGAGGAAAAGTTGAAACATGAGTATCAAAAGAAAAGCATAACCATGAGGAAATATAAGAGGTCAAAAATGATGTTTTGCTTGTTTAACAAAAGCTCTCATTTTCTTCATGGTCTAACTCAATTCCAATTTTTCCTTGATAATATAAATCCTTCTGTTGTTTCCCAGTTTGCTTTAATCTATATCACTCACTCATCTGGTCACCTAAAGGAGGCTCAGACTACAAATCCCTCATTACACTTAGCACACAGCTTTACACAGAGAGTGTGTGTTTATGACTCAGAAATGAGAATTTCTGGTTTTTATCCTCATCTTCTCCTTCACATGAATGTCTTGAACATTCTCATTTGTGGATTTTTGTTAACTACCAGTTAATCTCACATATTGGTCTTAGCTGGCTCAACTCTACTCAACCTCACATAGCTTCTGCTTGAAAAGTTCAGTGCTGCATGGTTGTCTGCTTTAGGAGAAATGGATTTAGTGTAAGAAAATACAAACATAGAGTAACTCATCTGTGCAATTTTAAATATATTCTATCTCAATCCTTAAAGATGTTAAGAATACAATTATTGTGAACTCACTTGTGTTAAGTTCAAAAATATAGAAAGGGAAAAGTATGACCCATATGATTATTTAATTCCCACTTTTGATGATTCAGGGATCCCATGTGTTAGGAACTATCTTTGATCATAAAAGAACTTTTTAAATATTTTTATAGATTGGGAAATTTCTT